>JBBBDQ010001247.1:202500-312500 GCA_037127315.1 Ascarosepion bandense | reverse complement strand
GGAGGGAGAAGAGGATTACAAACCAATTAGAAAGAAGCAATAGAAAGATGAAAATGCAGGTGTGATGACAGTTGCAAGTGGGGAGAGAAAGGGGAGGATATACGGGGTGGGGGAAGGGCTAGAGTCAAGTGGTTAGTAGATGAGTATTGACATTGCATTTAAATTTCTGGAGGTTGCAGCCGTCAGGAAAGCAAGAATACGGGAGCGAGTTCTACAGGCAGGAAGTGCGAGAGAAGAAGCTGCAGGAGTAGAATTGTCGTCTGCATTTGGCTAACCTGACTGTGAATGGGTGGGACCCAGTTGCCATTCTGGTTGCACGAGTAAACACCTGCTGCAGAGGCACCAGTGACTTAAGTTCATCTGAGCAGAAGCCATGAAAGTACTTATAGAACAGACAAAGGGAGGCCACATCTCATCGGTTGGGAAGTGGCTGTAGTCGAGCTGCCAAGTCAGCACCTATGACATTACTAACTCTCCTTTGGAGCCTGTCGAGAACACTGAGGTGAGAACACTGAGGTGAGTGGCAGGGGCACCTGACCATAAATGACAGCAGTACTCTATGCAGGGTTGAATTGTAGACTTGTATATATACAGGATGGATTCAGGCGGAAAAAACATCCTGGATCGACACAGTGACCCAACCTTTTTAGCAGTGGATTTAGCTATGGACTCAATGTAGTGGTTCCATTTGAGATCAGAAGAGAAGGTAAGGCTGAGGAGGCGCAGTGTATTGCACTCAGGGAGAATCGCTTGGTCCATGCTTATGGGAAGCAGGAGAGGTAGCCTGTGATGGTTGACAGACAACAGCTTGGTCTTGGACGCATTGAAATTGACAAGCCACTTCTTGCCCCAATTCACCACAAAGTGTAGATCCCATTCAAGGTCAGCAACGAGATTGTGTCTGTCCGCCATGCCAGGTTTCTTACTGGAGCGGGAGTATATTGTCGTGTCATCTGCGTAGATGCCTACTTGGGACTTGATCTCATCTGGGAGGTCGTTGATGAAAATAAGGAAGAGCGTTGGGCCCAGGATAGAGCCCTGGGGGACACCGGCATTTGTGCTGTAGGATGAAGAGGCATGCCCATTCAAAACGACCTTCATTTTGTGATTGTTTAAACAAGACTGGATTAGGTCAAGCAGGCATCCGGTTATGCCGTATCCCCGTAGCTTGCAAAGGGGGCCAGAGTGCCAAACCCTGTCAAAAGCCTTGGAGATGTCCAGAGCAACTGCACGAGCCTCACCTGACTCATCGAGGGTCTGGAGCATGTACTCCGTAAAGGTTGTTAGCATATCGGCAGTGGACCTGGCAAAGCGGAAGCCATATTGCTTGTCAGAGAAGAGTTTGTGGGCAGTAAGATGTTGAACTATTTCAGCATTGATATATATGGAAATTATTTGTTTGAACATTATTTTTAATTGATACTCATATTTGAGTAGATATTCTGTTTTAAGCAAACAGTATATTTATATATTTATTTATATTGGCCTGATTATTTACGATAAATTTTGCATGAAAATTTGTGTCATTTGGCAGGATTCGAACTTGCAACCCCTAACATAAGATAATTCAAAGAAATAATTTCAATATGTTGGTTGGTAAGACCATTCCATTAATCTTCAAGATTTTACGTAACACACATACATACATACATATATATATATATATATATATGTATATATATATATATATATATATATCATTATGAATTAAAAGTACATTGTGACATGGAAATTTTTATGTTTTGAGATACAATATCATCATCAGGCAACATTGAATGTTGGTTGTGGAAATGCAACCAACATCCAACAATACCTGATGATGAGATTCTATCTTGAAACATAATGTACTTTTAATTTATAATTATATGATTATATTATACTCTACAATATTTATTGTATTGAGCACTGTTTATAAAAAAATAAATGGTAAGGAACTCAAAATCGTAAAACCTTGGGTCCTCTTCACCAGGATATGTATATATATATATATATATATATATATTTATATTTGTATGTGTTATGTCTTGAAGGCTGTCACAATGCATTGAATGAAGTAAAGGAAGGTCGGGAGGTGTTTGTATGACCTGTTTGATATTTTGAGACTATAATCTCATCATCAGAATGGCAGAGAAATCCTCGAAATGACCGTGATTTTAGCTGCCCATCTATGAATGGCTGGCTTTATCCACTGCTGCTGTGCGTGTGAGCGTGTATGTATGTGTGCGTGTGTTTGTGTGTGTGTGTGTGTGTGTGTGAGTGTGTATCTGTGTGTGTTCTAGTTGGGGTTTTTATTGGACCAATAAAAACCCCAACTTGAATACACACACACACACACACACACACACACACACACACCATTAGACCATAAAAAAAACCCAACTAGAACACACACAGATACACACTCACACACAGACCAGATGCACACATACATACACGCACAGCAGCAGTGGATAAAGCCAGCCATTCATAGATGGGGAGCCAATAAGCACGGTCATTTCGAGGATTTCTCTACCATTCTGATGATGAGATTATAGTCTCAAAATATCAAACAGGTCATACAAACACCTCCCGACCTTCCTTTACTTCATTCAATGCATTGTGACAGCCTTCAAGATATAACACATACAACTATTTTACACAATGCTTCAAGCAAATTACAAAACTTTACTATATATTTATATATATATATATATATATTAGGTAATTATTTGTTTTTTGGCCAAAATTAAATTAGACCAGTACACACTTGTACTGAAAAGTGTTCAATACTGTAGAATGTTTGAATATTTTTCATTTGGAATGAGTTACGACACAATTTTGGTTTCTAACTTTCAGTGTCTTCAGGTGATTTACAATTACTGATTTGACCATTTTTCATTTCCAAATGAAATACATATATAATGGGTGCTACTGGGGTGAATGAAACTCCAAGTCATGCTTATATGTATATTTATTAATATATACTTTATCTATATATATATATATATATATATATATACATATATATATATATATATGACTTTAAAAAGAACAGACGTCATATTATTTAAACCCAAGGAACCTTTTGGCCAACTCTTATCAAGGGTTCTCGTTGGCTTTAATTTTAAGGGAATTAAGGAAAAGGACAAGGCAAAATAAATTACTTACAATGCTGGGAGATGATGGAACGTGTTTAAAAATAAATTTATTGAAAAAAAAACACATAAAATGTAAGGGGGGTGTGCACATATAATTCCACAAGAGTGTTTCAAAGCGAAAAAATGTTACACTCACAGACTCACCAGCAATTGTAAGGAGCATAAAAGCCACTCTTTCTGTCTGCACAGGCTCAGCTGTTGAATTTTCAAGCAAATTGCTTCCAAAATACGTAGATGATGTGTAGACCGAGTGCTGTGCAAGACAGTAAACCAGCTGTCCTCATATACCGAGGCACACACTTGATTGTCCAAAAGATGTCAGCCAATAGCGGAATCCAGAACAGATTGTGTTGTTCTTATAGGTCTGAGAGAGCCACTGGAACGTATATTAGTGGGGACGTGTTGTGAAACCCGCGTCTCCAACCTCAGATCGGTACATCCTATGTATGCTGCATCACAACAGCATTTAAATTTATAAACAATGGAACTTTTTCAAAGATAAGACAACCTATATTGACTGAAGGACGGAAACACAGGTCTAGTCTGAAAAACAACACGTAACTGCACTGCAAAATAATAGGACAAACCACATGCCAAAACTCTGTTGGCTACAGTTTGACATCTTTTACCAAGCCAGGGTATTTTCAGATACAAGGGACTGCAGCTAGGTCCTTCAACCTTAGGTTCTTTATAACGTTTGATCTTGTGATCAATTACCCGTTTCACCACATTAACCGGGTACCCATTGCCTTTGAAAATCTCCTGCAAGCAAATTATTATATACATGTATATATATATATATATATATATATATATATATATGTACATGTAGGTACACACACATATATAAATATTGTTCTGGTGTTAACATTGCTCACTGTAATATAACAGTGTGTGTATATATATATATATATATATATATATATATATATATATATATATATATATATATATATATATATATATATATATATATATATATATATATATATATATATATATATATTCTTTTCTTATATTTGGAAAAACAATGTCACTGACGTGACGTAGAGTCTCTATCAGAGATCCTATGTCGAAATGTACATCTGACATTTTTGAATTTTGAAAATTTTTTCTAATTTATATATATATATATATATATATATATATATATATACATATCAGCATGCAGTGTGGGCATAGAAGAATCCAAAGGAGTATCCTTTACATATAGTGGTATGATAACTCTCTAAGAGAGCTCTAAACATATTTGCATATAAATACATACATATATATATATATATATATATATATATATATATATATATATATATATTATGATATCCATAGCTATATATATGTATAGCCCGGCGTTGCTCAGGTGTAATGAAAGCTTTTATATGTATATTATTGATTTTCTGCACTACTGTAAGAACTGCAACCTTGAAACTTCTGAATATCATTTCTTATGTCTTTGTCTATGAGTGTATCAAATTTGATTAAAATCGGACTACTCCTTCTATAACCCGATTTTTTTGATTATTGATTTTTGATATTTATCAGGGTTACCTTGGCACAAAACCTAGCTAAGAACACTCGCTGATGATTATAGTACAACTGTGTAAATTTTCAAGAAAATCGGTTCAGCCGTTTTGGAGGCTGTAGGCAACGGACACACATATACACAGACATACACACACACATACACACACACAGACAAAGTTTCATTTTATAAATAAGTTTAGATAAATAACAGTTCAATAAAAAACATTTATTAACACATAATTTAGAAGAACCCTCAAAAACAATTTTGGTTGAAAATACAAAAATACTATTTAAATCTCAATATCTAAAGCATCTCACTATAAGAGAGGATCTATATATCAGACAATTTTCTCCTACCATCAACATTATATTATTTAACACTGGAAATGTATTTTGAAAGTTTAAAAAAAAAACATTGACAGATGCACACATGATGCCTCATCACACATGTCACATGATAGCTTTTAAAGAATGCTCATTTTCAAAAATTACATTAGTCAAAAGATGAGGATAAAATAGTAACATTAAAAAATAACATCCATAAAAATGGCCAGTGAAGTTACTGATAGTGTGTAGAAAGTAAAACATTATGGAATATTTTTACGTTTCTTACATCCAGCAAAAAAAATACTGAAAAAATTCAATAAAAAATTAATAAAATCTTCCTTGTCAGTCATTTTTAATGAACATGTTTAAAAGAAATATTGCTGCCGAAACATACATAAATTGCCTATATATATATATATATATATATATATATATATATATATTTAGTGTATTGAGGTAGCAGATAATCTTCTAAACATATATTGTTAAATATAACGGACAATGAATGTCTATTATGTTTAATTATAAGCTGTACTAAACATCATATTTTGGATTTAATTTCAGGTGAAAATAAAGACAAAATTGTCCAACATTTAGATATTTTTTTATTATCCTGGTTCTAAGCTCTGAAGATAACTCATAGATATATATAATTAATTTTTGGTCATAATTAAATTAGACCAGTACCCAGTTGTATGAAAAGTGCTCAATACGTTTATATTGTAGAGCTTTTGAATATTTTTTATTTGGAAATGAGTTTCACATAGGTTTCAAACTTTAGGTATCTTCAGGCAATTTATAATAACTGATTTTCCAACATTTTTCAAACATACAAACGGGAATTTTACAAGCATGTGACTGGAAATTTCAAACAACCAAAAATTTTAAAAATTAGGGAGTAGTTACATAAGGATTTTAAACCCTTTCATCCAAGTGTGTATAATCCTAAGATGAATCTATAGGTGTGATTCATCATCATCATTTATCCATAACACCCAGATGGTGCATAGGGCAGCAACTTTTTGTTGCTGTTTCTGTAACAAACTGTTTTTTACAGGGCTAGGTTTTACCAACAAATAGAGAAATGATTTTTTGTAATCATAAAGTGGGGTATCAATTTATATATTAGTTGCAATGTAGAATTGATCCCCCATTTTATATCCACATTATAATAGCATAGACAATTTTTTATTTTATAATCATATCACCCCAAGCAAGTCATTTTACTTCCACTGTTTTGCAGAGGGTTACATAGGAGGAAAGTTATTTGAAACAGTGACAGATTATAGTGGGTGTCAGGAAGTGGGTAAGAGAAGGATGAATGTGGCCATAAAGTGAGGGATCAGTTTATATATTAGTTTTGATGTAGAATTGATCCCCCACTTTATAACCACATTATAATAGTATAGAATTTTTTAAAATTTTATCATCATATCAACCCCAAGCAAGTCATTTTACTTTCACTGTTTTGTAGGCAGTTATATAGGAGGAAAGTTATCAGAAAGCATGACAGGTTATATAAGGGGTGTCAGGAAGTGAGTAAGAGAAAGATGAGAATACTTATGAGAGTTGAGTGGACAGAGACAGGATGCAGTTTAGTGAAATTGAAGATGACTATTGACTTTACATTTAAGTTTTTAGAGATTGTAGCTGTCGGGGAAGAAAGTAAATGGAAGGGAATTCCACAGGCGGGAAGTGCGAGAAAAGAAGCTACTGGAGTAGAATTTGCATTTACAGTTTATTGGTTTCACAAGGTGGGGCACAGTTGCTTGAGTAAATTAATATATCGGGGGCACCAGTGAGCTAAGTTCATCAGAGCAGAAACCGTGAAAGTATTTGTAGAAGAGACACAGGGAAGTCACATTGCGCTGGTGAGAAAGTGACTATATCTGAGCTGGTAAGTCGGAATCTATCACATTACAGATTCTCCGTTGGATTTTGTCAAGGACACCTAGGTGGATAGCAGGAGTCTCCGACCAGATATGGCAGCAGTATTCAATGCATGGGCAGATGGTAGATTTATATATAAATATAAATATAGATTTATATATATATATATATATATATATATATACTGAGATAATATTTTAGAAGACATTTTATGGAATGGTAAAATTTGGAAGTCCTTGAAAATATCTATAAGAGAGGAGTTTGTCCTGTGTAGAATTATTTCTGAAAAGCAATTTATGTGAATGTGGCTTCTATAAAAGCCTTGAGAGACATGTAAGAATTATTCTATCATTTCCTGATTTCATTATTAGATCTGAGAAATTTACATTTAACATAAAGGAATATCTAAAATTGTTCATCTATCAATCTATCTGAATGCATTTATATCTATCTATTCATACATATTTTAATCTGCTCATCTATCTATCTATCTCAGTCTGTTCACATCTATCTATCTATCTATCTATCTATCTATCTATCTATCTCAGTCTGTTCACATCTATCTATCTATCTCAGTCTGTTCACATCTATCTATCTATCTATCTATCTATCTATCTATCTATCTATCTATCTCAATCTGTTCACATCTATCTATCTATCTATCTATCTATCTATCTATCTATCTATCTCAGTCTGTTCACATCTATCTATCTATCTATCTATCTATCTATCTATCTCAGTCTGTTCACATCTATCTATCTATCTATCTATCTATCATTGTTTATATGCACCTATCTGTCTGTTTTGTTTATTTATATAAATGTATCTATATAACTTGGTCTGTTTATATCTATAAATCTATGTATATAATTGTCTATTTATGTAAGTCTCATTATATGTATCTATGCATCTCTCTATTTAAGTCTACTTCTATCTATCTATCTCCTTTTCTGCAAATGTGACTTTGCAAACCTATCACTACTTCTGTGGCAAACATGCTCTATTTTTTAGTGCAACCATGTTAGAACACTATGACCAAACCCTATCTCAATATATTTGCAGGGTTAATTCCCTCTCCTTCTCTTCATATTCATTCTGGCAAAAATGGCATTCTACTCTAAAAACTTCTTCCCAAGAACTGTTACTTTGTAGAACACAGTCCCGTGTATTTACTTTACTGTGTAGCAGAACTCTGGATCCTGATTAATCATCAAAACTCAAAATTCAAAATATTTCAGAGAAACGGTTTTTCCACAGCTAAAGAAAAATTCATTCTGGGAGCCACCCCACATGACTGGATTCAATATTTAAGGATGGTCTCTAACTGGTCACGTCGGTCAGTCAGAGGAGGCGGTTTTGCTGACACACATCTAAAATGTAACCAACTTCAAATCGACCCGGAGATAAGGTCAGGTCTCACCTTGTTCTCTTTCTCTTTCTCTTTATCTATTTCAACAATTACTACTAGAACATTTTGTATGAAATCTTGATACCTTAACTTTCTCAATGAACATTAACTTCTACAGCTTATGTTATTCCTCCTTTTAATAAATTTCTATTTTAACATTCAAAATGTATATTTTATAATTCCACTCTTCTACATTAATACACACATTCCAACTGACAACCAACCTTCTGGTGAAAACCTTCTGATGACAGGACCAGTCATTATATACCTGCCGTAGTATCACAATCTTCATTTTGTACTTCCTTCTCTTTAGTAACTCACTATCTTGAGTGGCTGCTGAGCCTTGTATTGGGTTAACTTTAGTAAGCAGGATATCTGCTTTGAACTTTTGAAACCTGGCACTATCTTGTAACTCTGCTGCAACTCCCTTAGCCATTTTGTATTGGTCGTAGCAGCTTAACAGATCAGGATGCAAATTGATGGTTTGATATAAACAGATCAAAAACAGATCAAAAGATGTAATGCCAACATGCAGATAAGTATTATTTTCCAGACATCTGATCATATCTCGGATTTGACATTTGAAGCAATTGAACTAAACAACTGAACTGATCGGTGATATGCTGACAGATGCTGAGTGTTTCATGAACTATCTATCAACTGATTAATCAATAAATTGATTTACTGATAGGTAGGCAGACAGGTATAAACAGCTTTAAATTGAGGCTTTAATGGATTGATCAAGAGAACAATGTATTGATTGAATTGTATCAATGCAAATATGCAAAGAAAGGAACGTAGAATTAGAGAGAAAGAGAAAATAAAAAGCAGTGAAAGTTTGAGTGTAAGAAGGAAGAAAATGTATTAAAAAAAGAGAAAAATAAAAAGAATGATAGAAAGAAAGAAATAAAGATTATTTATATATTCATAAAAGAGAGAGAAAATGGAGAATGAGAAAAAGAAAGTAGGGGGACTTTAAGAATGAACAGAAAGTGAAAGAGAGTAATACGTTTACAAATGAAAGTGAAAGTGAAAGTAAAAGAGTAAAAATATTTGTGAAAGACCAAGAAAAAGAAAATGTTAAAATGAGAGGTGAAATAGTTATAACAGAGAGAGAGAGAGAGAGAAATAGAGAGAGAGAGAGAATAAAAGTATGAGAGTTAGAAAGGGAAGAAAGTAAAAGTGATAGAGAGGGAAAGGAATAAAATATTATTGAAAACAGAGAGGGGAATTAGAAAAACATACAGACATACAGGCAGATAAACAAACACACAAAAACATCTTGCCTTTTATTTATATATTATTGATTTTCTGCATTATTGTAAAATCTGCAACCTTGAAACTTCTGAATATCGTTTCTTATGTCTTTGTCTATGAGTGTATCAAATTTGATTAAAATCCGACCACTCCTTCTATAACCTGATTTTTTCGATTAACGATTTTCGATATTTATCAAAGGTACCTCGACACAAAACCTAGCTAAGAATACTCGCAGACGCTTATAGTACAACTGTGTAAATTTTCAAGTAAATAGGTTCAGCCATTTCAGAGTCTATAAGTAACGGACACACATACACACACACAGACACACACACATACACACACAAAGTTCCATTTATAAATAAGTTTAGATAAAAGAGAGAGAAAATGGAGAATGAGAGAAAGAAAGTAGGAGAGACTTTAAAAACAAACAGAAAGTGAAAGAGTATGATAGGTTTACAAGTGAAAGTGAAAGTGAAAAGAGCTATAAAAGAGTAAAAATATTTGTGAAAAAAGAAAAAGGAAATTTTAAAATGAGAGGTGAAACAGTTATAACAGAGAGAGAGAGAGAGAAGGAGGAAGAGAGAGAATAAAAGTATGAAAGTTAGAAAAGGAAGAAAGTAAAAGTGATAGAGAAGGAAAAGAATAAAATGTTATTGAAAACAGAGAGAGAGTGATTAGATGTGAGAGAAAGAGAAAGTGAACGTGAGAGAAAGAGTGGAAAAGTGACAAAAGTAAAACTGACATAAAAAAGAAAGACAACTTGCATACGGACAGGTAATGAATTGAGTAGATATACAAAGATTGAAAAGGGTGTAAGACAAGGATGTGTCTTTTCACTGGATCTGTTCAACTTGTACAAAGAGAATATTTTGAGGACCCTAGAATTTATGCCTGGATTCGTAATTGGAGTCCACAATTTAAACAACCTAAGATACGCAGATGATACAGTACTGATAGCAGACACAGAAAGGAAACTACAAGACCTCTTACAGAAGTTAGCTGAAGAAAGTAACAAGAAAGGACTAGAAATAAACTGCAAGAAAACTGAATGCATGGTCATTTGGGCAGCCCAAAATGCCAAATACAGGTCGGGGATACTAAAATCCAGCAGGTACAAAAATTTAAATACCCTGGGAAGTGTTATAACAGAAGACGGAAAGTGCGACACAGAAATCCAAAGGCGATTTGGCATGGCAAAGGAAGCATTCCAGAAGTTGAGTAAAGTATTAAGAAACAGGACAATTTCACTGGAAACAAGGAAGAGAGTACTGGATTGCTATGTGCTGTCCGTCCTTCAATATGGCAGTGAATGCTGAATTCAAAGATGAAGGAAAAACTTGAAGCAACTGAAATGTGACTGAGCATGTGAGCAAGGATGAGGTGTTTGAAAGAATGGCAAATAAAAAAAATTAATAGTGAGCATCAGAAAGATACAACTGAAGTTCCTGGGACAGGCAATAAAGGAAGGAGGGCTTGGAGAACTTGATACTGACAGGTCAGATAGAAGGAAAAAGAGACAGAGGAAGGCAGCAGATAACTTATTTGAGGGGTCTGATCAGGTGGATGATGGAACAAGGGTTGTGAGGTGTAACAGGAGAAAGCATGCTAAGAGCCACCAGAGATAGGGAGACATGGAAAACCATGATCGCCTATGTCCTGAAAGGGCACATAGAAGAAGAATATATATGCCAACTGTTTATAAGAAATTATAATGTGGGCATAAAGTGGGGGATCAATAATATATTATAATCAATATATAAACTGATCCCTCATTTTGTGGCCATGTTAGTTTCTATACATTTATATTCTAGATTTATGGGCTTGAGTTAATGGATGACTGAACAGGGGTTGCATGGTGTAATAGGAGAAAGCATGCTAATTGTTAGCAGGGATGAGGAGACGTGGAAAACCATGATTGCCTATGTCCTGAAAGGACAGGGCACATAGAAAAAGAAGAAGAAGAAGAAGAAGCAGTTGCAAAACAGTAAGAGGAAGAAGGAAAGAAAGAAAAAAGGGAAAGACAAGAGTGAGAAAATAACAGAGAGAAGTGAAGATTGTCTAACATGAAAGTAAAAAGAAAGGGTAGAAAGAAGAGGGTGGGAAAAGGGTAAAAATGTGAGAAAAAAGAAAGAAAGGGAAAAACTAATAAAAGAGGAAGCAAAAAGAAAAAAGAAAATATGAAAATGGCAAAAAATCAAATAAAATATTAAAGAGGTAAAGAAAATATGAAAATTTTCGCAAGAAGGAAAGAGAGAAAAGACTGAAAACACAAAGAGGAAAAAAAACTAAAGTTAGCGATTTTGATAGAGAAGAGAAATATTCATAAAGATTAAAAAAGAAAAAATTGAAAAGAATCATAATAGAAAGAAACAAATGTTTTGAATATAATTTAAAAAAGAGAGAGAAAGGAAAAATGAGAGAAATATGAGACAATAAAAAGACAGTGAAAATGAAAGAGAAACAAATGAAATAAGAATATACACTTGAAATTGAAATTGAAAGTGAAAGTGAAAGTAAAAATGTTTGAGAAAGACAAAGAGAAGATAAAAGATAAATCAAGTGGGAAATTTTTATTTATTGAATGACCCTCGTAGAAGTCCTTATACTAAAAAAATTCACCTTATTTATTGAATGACCCTCGTAGAAGTCCTTATACTAAAAAAATTCACCTTATTTATTGAATGACACTCATAGAAGTCCTTATTCCGAAAAATTCACCTTATTTATTGAATGACCTTTGTAGAGGTCCTTATACTGAAAAATTCACCTTATTTATTGAATGACCCTCGTAGATGTCCTTATTTCGAAAAATTTACCTTATTTATTGAATGACCCTCGTAGAAGTCCTTATACTGAAAAATTCACCTTATTTATTGAATGATCTTTGTAGAAGGCCTTATACCGAAAAATCAACCTTATTTATTGAATGACCCTCGTAGAAGGCCTTGTACCGAAAAATCAACCTTATTTTTTGAATGACCCTCGTAGACGTCCTTATACCGAAAAATTCACCTTATTTATTGAATGAGCCTTGTAGATGTCCTTATACCGAAAAATTCACCTAATTTATTGAATGACCCTTGTAGAAGGCCTTATACCGAAAAATTCACCTTATTTATTGAATGAGCCTTGTAGAAGGCCTTATACCGAAAAATTCACCTTATTTATTGAATGATCCTTGTAGAAGGCCTTATACCGAAAAATCAACCTTATTTTTTGAATGACCCTCGTAGACGTCCTTATACCGAAAAATTCACCTTATTTATTGAATGAGCCTCGTAGATGTCCTTATACCAAAAAATTCACCTAATTTATTGAATGACCCTCGTAGATGTCCTTATTTCGAAAAATTTACCTTATTTATTGAATGACCCTCGTAGAAGTCCTTATACCGAAAAATTCACCTTATTTATTGAATGACCTCGTAGACGTCCTTATACCGAAAAATTCACCTAATTTATTGAATGACCCTCGTAGACGTCCTTATACCGAAAAATTCACCTAATTTATTGAATGACCCTCGTAGACGTCCTTATACCGAAAAATTCACCTTATTTATTGAATGAGCCTTGTAGATGTCCTTATACCGAAAAATTCACCTAATTTATTGAATGACCCTCGTAGATGTCCTTATACCAAACAATTCACCTAATTTATTGAATGAGCCTTGTATTTATGACAAAGAAAGAGTAAAGTAAAATGTATGGGAGTGAGAAAGAGAAAAAAAAGTAAAAGAAAGTGTTAGAGAAGGAAAGGGGTAAAACGTTATTGAAAACAGAGAGGAAGAGCGGATGTAAGAGGAAAAAAGAAAATATGAGAGGAAAAGTTCAAGGAAGACGGAGGAAGTTAAAATTTTAGTAACAGAGAAAATAAAAATGTTTGCAAGTGAGAAAGAGAAGTAAGATTATAAAAATGTTGGTAAAAGTGAAAATGAAAGTGAAAGTGAAAGTAATAAAAGAAGAGACTTATGAAAGACTGCGAGAGAGTGAATGAAAGTGAGAAAGATCTGGAAATAAATAAAGCCACAGCGTCAAAAACAAAAAAAAAATGGAGAACCTGAAACAGAAGAGATGTGAAACAATGGTGAAAGAAAAGTGAGAAATGTGAAAGAGAAGAAGAAAGACTGTAAAACAATGAGAGAGAAAGTAAGAGAGATTTATGGAGAATGGAAAGCCAAAAGAGACAAAGAGATAGATAGATTGATAGAGAAAGAGAGAGAGAGAGAGATTAAAATGGAGAGTGAGAGAATGCAAATTATATTTAGGTTATTTGAATCTAAATCTAAACTTATTTATAAATGGAACTTTGTGTGTGTATGTGTGTGTGTGTGTGTGTGTGTGTGTGTGTGTGTGTGTGTGTTCATTACCTATAGACTCTGAAGTGGCTGAACCGATTTTCTTGAAAATTTACACAGTTGTACTATAAGTGTTTGCGAGTGTTCTTAGCTAGGTTTTGTGTTGAGGTATCCCCAATAAATATCAAAAATTGATAATCAAAAAAATCGGGTTATAGAAGGAGTGGTCGGATTTTAATCAAATTTGATACACTCATAGACAAAGACATAAGAAACGATATGTATGTATTTTTTTCAGCCCTTTTATTTTAGTTTTTGCTTCGGGCTTGGCTCTAAGTAGGTATAATTATAGTTCTTAGCCTCAGCCATGATACCATTTACTCAGAGGACTTGTTTAGCCTTCAAAATTCAGTTTACGACAAAAAAAACTTATTTGATATCAATACCAGGAAATCCAAATTTGACTTATATCCATTCATTTTTCTTGCAGTCTACGGTTTCGCTTTAACTGGAAACAACTATTGCGTTTTAGCAATAATTGCTTTTTAGTCTTTCGTGCCAATGTCCAAAGAGTCTAAATTGTCGCAATTATTTTATCATTTCAAATATTCTTTAGGCTGAGTCTGAGCTCCAGGACCTTGGATTAGTTTTAAAGCTTTCATTGCACTCGAGCAACGCTGGGCTATACTGCTAGTATATACTAAAGCAAAGGGGTATTTTGTTATACAAAATATTTTACTTAAAATTCATTTAATCTTTTTACATATCTTCTTTATTTCCACTATTTTTTGGCTACTAAATCAAATTGTGGGATTTTGTTTCGGGTGGGGTGCTTAATTGTGGTGTGTCTATAGGTAAATATTGATCAGTTTGTTGTTAAAGATTGATTGGGCTTATTATTGAGTCTATAAGTACAAAAACATAGTCATTTTTATACTTTAGTCTATAGGCAAATATTTGATGGATTTATACTTGAGTCTATATGCAAACATTAGTCAGTGTTAGATATTGGTTCACACAATCACACATGCCTGGTGTTGATTCTGATTGGAAACATTTAAGGCCTCATCAGGATGATGTGAAGAAGGAAATGGGAGCTCATCTATTTAATATTTTCCTAGACTAATCCATGCTTATATATAAGCATAGATGCAAAGAGGTAGCCACTGATCAGACTATACCACATCCCAAGTCAATCTGCTAATAGAAAATGTTGATTTTGCTTTCCCTTCCAAAGCCAATGTACTGAGATGAAGGAGGCCATGATGAAGACATAGGTATTCATAGATTTTTTTTTATAATCGTATTGCCCCAAGCAAGGTATTTTACTGCCACAGTTGTGTAGGGGGTTACATAGGAAGAATGTTGAGGAGTGAGATGTTGCAGGGGGTGTCAAGAAGAGAGTAGGAGAGGGAAGAGATTACTGATGAGAGTGGGGTGGACGAGGAGGAATGTTATGAGGAGTGAGAGGTTGCAGGATGTGTTTGGAAGAGAGTAGGAGGGGGAAGAGAGTACTGATGAGAGTGGGGTGGATGTAGAAAAGCATGAGAGAGAGGATGTAAGTTTGTAAGACATGAGATGACTACTGACTTTAGATTTAAATTCTTGGAGATTGTAACTGTCAGGAAAGTAAGTATACGGAAAAGAGAATTCCACAGGCAGGAAATGCGAGAAAAGAAGCTGATGGAGTAGAATTTGCGTTTACAATTTATTGGTTTCACAGTAAAAGAGTGGGACCTAGTTGATAATCTTGTGGCTCGACATAGTTTAAGAATGATTTTGAGACAAAAAAATGAACATTCTGTAAGTAAACCAAGAAATAGAACTCAAAATAAACCCATCCAAAAACAGATTTTATGATCTGGAACTGGAATGAAAGCAGGGGTTGGATCTACCCAAGGTTCACCATAAAGTTTCAGGATGTAGATTTGGTAAATATGAAACACTTCAAATATGTCGGGGTTATAACAAGTTTAGTCTAGAAGATAAGTATTTAGCATAGTATAGTCTGTGCTATAAATAATTACAACCAACACTGCAAGATTCTTTTTCTTCTTCTTCTTCTTCTTCTTCTCTGTGCCATGTTCCTTCAGGCATAGGCAGTCATGGCCTTCCACCTCTTCTTATTCCTTGTCACTTTTAATACTCCCTTCTCTTAATATCCTACTCAATCCTTGCTCCACCATCCATCTGCTCAAGTCTATCAAATATGTCATGCATTGCTTTCCCTTGTCTCTCTCCCTCTGTATCTATCACATGAGCATCTGGTTTTCCAAGCCCTCCTTCCTCATTCAGTCAGTTAAGTGCCATACATGAAACACGCTTGGGCGATCATGTCCCGAAAGAGACATGACTGACTGGGTAGAAGATTATCCCGCAGTAGGTTGCCATTGCTTTCTGCAGTAGACTGGTTGCCAGCCAAGGCTATAGAACCCAATCTGTCCTGTTATTTAACCCATAACTGAAAGGAAGAGATGGATTAATACCTTTCCCAAGGGTATTTGCACATAAGTGAATGCAATGAATTCAACTGGAATTTGAACTCGGCTCCCCGATTTCTCATTCCAAGCCTATTTCCACTGCACCACAACACACTTCCTCATTACATGCCCCAAAAAATTCAGCTGTCTTTTCCTAATATTAAATATTAGTTTCTTTTGCGTGTTCATCTTCTCCAAAACTTTGTCATTGCTCACATGTTCCAGCCATGGTATTCTCAGCATCCTTCTGTAAAACCACATTTCTATTGTTCAAGTCTTTTCTTTATCTTTAATAAGATTGTCCAGCATTCATTGCAATTTTAAAGGACAGACATCACATATCAATCCAGTACTCTCGTCTTTGTTTCCAGCATAATTTTTCGGTTGCTTAATACTTTACTCAGCTTCTGGAATGCATCTTTGGCCATGCCAATATGCCTTTGGATCACAACTTTCCATCCTCTTTTAAAACACTTCCCACATATTTAAATTTCTGCACCTATTTAATTTCAATATCCCCAACTTGTAACTGTCATTTTGGGCTCTTCTTTTTACCGATTACCATGTATTCTGTTTTCTTGTAGTCCTCTCTTTCTGTTTTCCTTAACTACTTACTGTAGGAGAACTAGTAATTTCTTTACTGTATCTGATATCAGCACTGTATCATCTGCGTATCTTATATTGTTCAGATTGTGGCCGCCAATGACGAATACTGGCTGAACTTTTAGAGCTTGCAGAATTCTTTAACCTAAAACTCAAATTATGTTCTTAAATAATCTTGTTAGCTGAAAACTTTATGGATTTCATACCAGGTACGAAACTCATTCACAAATATATGAACTGTTGTCTGTGTATAACTGCTTTTTCACATTGATAGTTAAAAATAGCTTAGGTCTTAGTGAAAGCAAATCCGTCTGAACTTTTTGGATTAGTATGGTAGAATCACAAAGAACTATACCTACAGAAACAACATCGATTAAAGATTCCCAGCAGCTGCAACAACTAAAATGGATGGCATATGTGACTTCAAGAGAAATTAATAACATAATCAAGATGATGATTTTGAACACTGCTTTAAACAAAGTGTTCGGAAGGAAGCCTCAATCATTACAGCAGTGAACTCAAGGACACAACTCGTAGAAACATGGATTCCAATATGATCACTGAAGTTAAGCAACATTGAACCCGGTCAGTACCTAGATGATTGAGCACTTGGGAATACCAGATACTGTAAGCTTGAATGTGTGGGTGACATAATGGATAGTGGCTTGAAATTCTTAATCAGAGACGAGAGTTCTAATCTTTGTTGGGTTTGTTGTATCCACTTATATGCAAATAATCTTTGGAAACTATATGAATCTACCTCTTCTCTCCTCAGCTATGGGTTAATTAGTAAAATCATTATTGTAACAAAATCTTACAATATACGAATATTTTCTGGCTTTAAATAACCTACAAAGGTTTGATAAGTCATAGAAAATGAATTCATAAATAAAATATTTATTAGTTACACGGGCATGTCATTTCAATTCATTTATAGTCTCTGGAATATAAAACTACCTTGGTTCAAAAGTGAGGGATCAGTTTATATATTGATCCGAATAAATCCTCTGCTTTATATCCAGACTGTATATATAACTTGTTTGTTTATCTAATTCTGATGAGTTATGAATGTGTCTTTTCTCCCCTCAGCTATGGGTTAATTAGTAATACTCCTATCACTAAATCTTTATTATCTTAAAAAAATATCTTATATTCTAAAAAGAATTTTTTGCTTTGAATAACCAGCAAATGTTTGATAAGCTGTAAAAAACGAAACAATCAATCAAATAATTAGTGGACACGAGAAAATTATTTTCCTGAAAAATTGTTTAAAAAGAAAAATTCTAAACATTTCAACTGACAATAACACTAGCTGCTTGGTCAATGAATGCTGAATGTTTCCTTATAAGGAAACGTTTGATATTACTGTTACAATACAATGCAAGTCAGGTTTATGCACACATCAGTGGGTAAACGGTGACTGACTTTTTATTTGAGTTCATAGGTAAATATTAATCAGATTTATAATTGATTCCGCAAACATCCACATGAAAGGTTGTTTCATATGGGTGGAAATAATTTTACAATTCTGTAGGATAGACACCCACTATATGATATTGTTCTTCTTCTATGTGCCCTGCCCCTTCAGGACGTAGGCGTTCATGGCTCTCCACGTCCCCCTATCCCTTGTGGCTCTTAGTATGTTTGCTCCTGTTGCTCCTGGCAACCCCCGTTTCGTCATCCACCTGATCAGACCCAGCAAATATGTTATCCGCTGCCTTCCGCTGTCTCTCTTTCCTTCTATCTGTCCAGTCAGTATCAGGTTCTCCAGGCTCTCCTTCCTCATTGCATGTCCCAGGAACTTCAGTTGTCTCTTTCTGATGCTCAGCATCAATTTCCTTTTTGTTGCCATTCTTTCTAACACCTCGTCGTTGCTTGTATGCTCAGTCCACGATATCTGCAGCATCCTTCTGTAGAACCACATTTCAGCCGCTTCCAGTTTTGTCCTCATTTTCGATGATATTGTCCAGCATTCACAGCCGACTGATAAATTGAGTAGGATCACTAAATTATTATTGTCTCAAAAAAATCTTACAATCTAAAAATATTTAAATAACCCGCAAATGTTTGATAATTCATAGAAACTGAATTCATAAATAAGATATTTATTAACTACACAGGCATGTCATTTCAATTTATTTATTACCTTGGCTACAAAATGAGGGATCAGTTTATATATTAATTCTAATTAATCCTCTACTTTATATCTAGATTATACCAACTTGTTTGTTGATCTAATTCCAATTAGGTATGAATTTGGCTCTTCTCCCCTCAGCTAAGGGTTAAATAGTAATACTTGTATCACTAAATCATTATTATCTTTAAAAAAATCTTACATTCTAAAAATATTTTTTTGCTTTGAATAAGGGATCCCACAGATCCCTTATCAATGTGTAAGATTTCAATTTGCACACCACCTAGAGAAAACACATTATTTATAAACTAGATAAAACCTCTGTGATGAAAATAAGAAAAATTGAGATGAGTCAAAACTGATAATAATACAGACGTAATAAACTCTCTATATAGTCCATGTAATGACCATAATAATTATCCATTAACAACGACATGAAAAAATATAAAATAATCCGTATATATAAAAAATATATTGTCAACTAACATCTATAACTAAATGAAGTTGTAATTATTACATGAAATATATATATATATAGATACTATAGTCATCCACAGATTGATCTGTTTCACTGTATTACAGCTCATCAGTATGGCTTAGACTCCGGTCGCTTCCTAACCATGGATTGAAACCCAACCGAATATTTTACTCGTTTCATCCCAAGCAAGGCAGTACCACCACTGATGCGCTGGGGGCTACATAAGAGTAAAATTTAGAGATGAGGAGAGTGAAGAGAAAAATGGACCAGTTACAGTGGGTGTCAGAGAAAGGCAAGAGAAGGATGGAAACACAGGTGAGAAGACAGTTGCAAAGGTAGAGAGAAAGGAAAAGAACAAGATAGAACAAGATATACAGGGTGATGTAGAAAGAACTGTTGTCAAGTGGATAAGAGATGGGTGTTGACCTTGCATTTAAATTCCTGGAGGTTGTAGCCATCAGGAAAGTTCCACAGGCAGGAAGTGCAAGAAAAGTAGCTGGTAGAGTAGAATTGACGGTTGCATTTGGTTGATCTAACTGTAAGTGGGTGGGACCTTGTTACTAGTCTGGTTGCCCGAGTAAATTCTTGTGGAGGGGTCACCAATGTTTGTCAGAGCAAAAGCCATGAATATATTTTTAGAACAGACAGAGGGAAGCCACATCTTGCCGGTGAGAAAGTGGCTGGAGTCAAGCTGCCAAGTCAGGACCTATCATGTTATAGATTTTCTTTTGGAGCCTGTCGAGAACACTGAGATGAACAGCAAGGATGCCTGACCATATATGACAGCAGTATTCTATGCACGGATGGATGGTTGATTTGTATATGAGCAAGATGGATTCAGGCATAAAAAACTTCCTGGTCAGACACAGTGACCTAACCTTCCTAGCAGTGGATTTAGCTATTGACCCACTGTAAGGATTCCACTTGAGGTCAGAAGTTAGGATAAGACCAAAGAGGCGCAGTATACTGCTTTCAGGGAGAGTTGCTTAACCCATGCTTATTGGGGGCAGGAGAGATTGCCTGTAATGGTTAACAGAATTACCATTATATGTAATAACCTCTGCATTTATGCAATATATGTACAGGTTGCAATGGGTAAATTGTAGCCATGTTATAGTTTAAATTTTGCTCATGTACTTTGAGTGTTTTTGATCTGATACAGGATATACACTCCTGATCAAAAATTTAAGACCACTTCAAAATCTTTAAAAAGAAATTTTTTTTTACAGATAGATTTTAAACTCCTCCAACTTAAGGTTACCAATACTACAATCTAAAACATTATGGAAACAAAAAGCTACATTCCAAACATTTTATTTAGAAATTTACATTTTTATAAAATGAGACAATTTACACATGATCAAAATTATAAGACCAGGGGTATAAATTGTTAGATCTATGGTAATTCCAATGTTTTTAGTTCAGTTAGAGATTAGCAATCACTGCGTAAAGGTGTTACCATGCCTAAAGCAAGCAAACTTACCAAAGTTGAGCGTTCTCGAATTCTAGAATTCCATAAGCAAGGTTTGTCACAGCAGGCGATTGCAGCTAAGGTAAATCACAGTAAAACTGTGACTTGCAACTTTCTAAAGAACAGTGAGAATTATGGAAAAGCAAAATCCTCTGGTAGGCCCCCCAAAATTTCTCCTGCATTGAGTAAGAGAATAAGATGGGTTGTTATGAAAGAGTGGGGACTTTCTTCTAGTCAAATTAAGGCAGTCACAGATGCTGATTGCAGTCCTGTGACCATCAGATGACACTTACGTCAAAAAGGCATGGTAAATAAAAAGCGTAAACAAATTCCTCGGCTGCTTCCACATCACAAGGTGGACTGCTTAAAGTTTGGTTGTGAATACCAAACATGGGACATTGAGAAGTGGAAGAAAGTCCTGTTTTCTGATGAGAAAAAATTCAATCTAGATGGTCCTGATGGCTTCCAACAATATTGGCATAACAAAAACATGCCTCCTGAAATTTTCTCCACATGTCATTGTGGTGGAGGGTCCCTAATGGTATGGAGTGCCTTTTCTTACAGAGGGACGATGGAGCTCTAGGTGGTGCAGGGTTGTCAAACAGCGGCTGGTTATGTTAGCATGCTACAAAAAGCAACATTGATGATGGAGGGCCATCGTTTGTGTGGGGATGGATGGTTATTCCAACAGAATAATGCTGCAATCCACGCTGCAAGATGGATCTTGACCTTTCTACAAGAAAATGGGATCCATCTCTTGAGACATCCTGCATGCTCACTAGACTTGAACCCAATTGAAAATGTTTGAGGATGGAAGACAAGAGATGTTTATCGAAATGGCAAACAATATTCAACAAAAAATGAACTTCGTGAAGCCATCTTCAGAAGCTGGAGCAACCTCCCCCACACCTTAATGAAATGATTATTTCTAGCATGCCCGACAATTTTTGAAGTCATCAAAAGCAGTGGAGGTAGAATTCATTATTAAATTTGGTTGTTGAATGTTTTCATACTTTTCATACACTTTTTGTACAATTTCATAGAATTTTTGTCTTTGGTCTTATAATTTTGATCATGTGTAAATCGCCTCATTTTATAAAAATGTAAATATCTAAATAAAATGTTTGGAATGTAGCTTTTTGTTTCCATAATGTTTTAGATTGTAGTATTGGTAACCTTAAGTGGGATGAGTTTAAAATCTATCCGTAAAAAAATATTTCTTTTTAAAGATTTTTAAGTGGTCTTAAAATTTTGATCAGGAGTGTATTGAAAGTGGAATGGACAGAATGAATGCAATGCATGACTTACTGATGTGTTTGTGTGTCTCTTTCTTTTCACTGGTGATTCCTGGGAAAGACACCTTGATGGGGTTCTACTCTCTCCAGGGTGGATTTTGAATTCAGATTTTTTTTTTTAAACAGGTTTCCACCCAATATTATGAGAGCCAGTCTGTCCTGCTATTTACCCTTATCTTGGTCGGGGATGGATTTATACCTTTTTCAAGAATATTAGCATGTAAGTGAATGTAACGTATTTGACTAGATTACAAACATAGTTCTTTGATTCCTCAATCCGGGTCCCTATCCATTATTCTACTGCGTCTGGGAATAACACAGTAAAAATAAACTTGAATGTAAAATCAGTGTTACAAATATTCTGTAACTTCTGTTAGTTCATCTGTTACACCTTCTAAAATAGCCATACATTAATCGAGCAAAAGCAAATTTTGGTGAGAAGGTCAAACAGATACAAATTAAAGTTGGGTTTACTAGGGAGTGTAGCTCAGTAAAATAAATTTTCATTAATTTTTGGGGAAAAACTAAAAGTTTTATTATTTAACACACAAAATACTCCCCTTTATTTTAAACATAACTTAATGATTGAAATAACAAGTATCTATATATATAAAAGGCAAAACATTTGTGTGTGTCTCTCTGTATGTATGTCCTTTATACAAATCCACAATTTTTACACGATTCTTACCAAACTTCACACAAGTATTCTTTAGGCTTCCAGTCAGGTCATAGGGTACTTATATTTTCTGATTTCTCTCCGATATTGGAAATCGATACCTCGATATCTGATCAGGTCTGATCAGGAACAGGGTTCCAGTCACTTTATCGTGGTTCTTGCTACAGAATTTGCTCTAACTTGGAAAAGTTATAGTTTTTAGTCTTAGACATTAGCAGATCTTCTCAGACGACTCATTTTCCCTGATATCGGAAATCGATACCCCTGATATTCTATCGAATCTGATCAAAAACCGATATTCAGCCACCAATATGGCTCATTTTTAAAAATTTTACTTCCGATGGGTATGATAAGTTATCATGGACTTATTTAGGTTAGTTTATCTATGACTTATTGGACGCTGATATTGGAAATCAATACTCTATCCTATCAGGTCTGATCAAAATCAGGTTTTTAGCCCTTTTATTTTGGTTTTTGCTTCGGGTTTTGCTGTAAGTAGGTATAATTGTAGTTCTTAGTCTCAGCCATGATACCATTTACTCAGAGGACTTATTTAGCCTTCGAAATTCAGTTTGCAACAGAAAACTTATTTGACATCGACACCAGAAATCTAAATTTGACTTACATTCAATCATTTTTCTTTCAATCTCCAGTTTTGCTTTGACTGGAAACAGCTATTGCTTTTTAGTCTTTCATGCCAACGTCCAAAGAGTCTGAGCTTCAGGACCACGGATTAGCTTTAAAGCTTTCATTAAACCCAAGCAACACCGGGCTATACTGCTGGTATATTTATATACACATATATTATATAGAGGTAGCAGATAATTATTTAAACAAATATTGTTAAATATAACACACACTTAATGTTTATTATGTTTAATCATGGCCGTTCTAAGCATCGTATTTTGGCTTTAATTTTAGGTGAAAATTAAATAATAATAGTCTGTGTCAAAATAAACAGAACACTATTAACTAAATAAAAAAGCTTATTTGATATCGATACCAGGAAATCAAAATTTGACTTACATTCATTCATTTTTCTTTCAGTCTACGGTTTCGCTTTAACTAGAAACAACTACTGCTTTTTAGTCTTTTGTACCAACATCCAAAGAGTCTGAGCTCCAAGACCATGGATTAGTTTTAAAGCTTTCATTACACCCGAGCAATGCTGAGCTATACTGCAAGTTTATTTAATAAAAATACAATATTGATTTTTTGCAAATCTTTTCTTAAAGTATTTATATACAAAAATCCAGTTTTGAGTTCACCATGCATTTGTGAGATGTATAAACAAATCACGAGATTAATTTTTTTTTTAATCATTTCACCCCAAGCAAGGCATTCAACTGCTACTACTGTGCAAGGGGTTATATAGGGGAAGAGTGGTTAGATATAGGAAATGTCAGAAGGAGGGTGATAGAGGGGTAAAGATACCGAGGATGAGGGTTGGGCAGATGGGAAGAGTGTTTGAAAGAATGGATGCAAATTAGTGTGTTAGGAGGTGTCTAGTGACCTTACATTTAAACTCCTAGAGATTGTAGCCGTTGTGGAAGCAATCATGTGTAAGGGAATTTCACAGTCGGGAAGTGTGAGAAAAGAAACTGTTGGAGTAGAACATGCGGTTACATTTTATCGGTTTCACTGTAAAATGGTGGGATCTAGTTGCTAATCTAGTATCTTGTGCAAATTCGTACCTAGGGGGCATCAGTGATCTAAGTTCATCAGAGCAGAAGCCGTGAAAGTATTTATAGAAGAGACACAGGGAAGCCATGTCGTGCCGGTGAGAGAGTTACTGCAGCTGGTCTGCCATGTCGGTATCGGTCACATTTTCAAAAAGTTGGAATTTGGCTCCAGAAAGAAATATTTACACATGACCAGTTGTATGTTGCATGTTCAAGGGCAAAAAATTCTCAGAAATTATTCTTTGCTGTTAAAAAGATAAAGAAACTTTCTTGAAAAATATTGTTTACCATGAAGTCATACAAAACCAAATTAAATTTCACTGGCACCAATTACTGAAGCAGCATCAATTTTGGCACTGAGCATTATTACAATTTAACAATATATATATAATCTCCTCGGGTTAACTCTCACAACAGACCTCAAGTGGAATGACTATATAGAATCCATAGTTAAATCCGCTGCTAAGAAAGTCGGTTCACTGTGTAGGGCCAGGAAGTTTTTCTTGTCTGAAACAATCCTGCACGTATATAAATCTACCATCTGCCCATGCATTGAATACTGCTGCCATATCTGGTCTGGTGCCCCTGCTATCCACCTAGGTGTTCTTGACAAAATCCAACCGAGAATCTGTAATGTAATAGATCCCGACTTGGCAGCTCAGATACAGTCACTTTCTCACCAGCCTAATGTGGCTTCCCTGTCTCACAGCTTCTGCTCCAATGAACTTAGCTCTCTGGTGCCCCCTATGTATGTATTTACTTGAGCCACAAGATTAGCAACTAGGTCCCACCCTTTTACTGAGAAAACCAATAAAATGTAAACACAAATTCTACTCTAGCAGCTTCTTTTCTCGCACTTCTCGCCTGTGGAATTCCCTTGCTTTCCCGACAGCTACAATCTCCAAAAATTTAAATTTAAAGCCAATACTCATCTTCTATCTCACTAAACTGCATCCTCTCTCTCATGCTCCTTTCTCTGTCCACTCCACTCTCATCAGTATTCTTATCCTTCTTTTACCTACTTCCTGACACCCCTATAGCCTGTCACTCTTTCTCATAACTTTCCTTGTATGTAACCCCTTGCAAAACAGTGGCAGTAGAATGCCTTGCTTGGGGCAATATGACTATATAAAAAAAATTCTATACTATTATGATGTGGATATAAAGTGGGGGATCGATTCTACATTACAATCAATATATAAACTAATCCCTCTCTTTATGGTCACTGTCATCCTTCTGTCATGCTTTTTTCTCTGTCCACTCCACTTTCATCAGTATTCTCATCCTTCTCTTACCCACTTCCTGACACCCCTATAGCCTGTCATTCTTTTTCATTACTTTCCTCGTATGTAACCCCTTGCAAAATAGTGTCAGTAGAATGCCTTGTTTGGGACGATATGATTATAATCATAAAAAATTAAAGAAATTATTAAACCACAAAGTAAGGTTTTTGTCAAAGTATTTTTCCAAACAAATCAGCTTTATTCAAATTTCATCAATTGGCTTGTGAAATTGAACAAAGGGTAAAGTTTGTAAAAAATGTTAGCCATAACGTCAAAAATACTAAATATTGTGAAGATTTCAACATGTGTCAGCATGTTGCAAAAGGAACTTAGTTTCATAAAGTTGTAAGATGTTTCTAAAAGAAAAGTTCCCGATATATGGAAAAGTAGCACAAATCTTGTTAAATCCCTTGTCAAAGCCAAATGCAATATTAGAAATGTAAGCACTCTATTTGATGATGTATAAGACTTCCACCATTAAAATTTAATCTGACATTTAACCTAGATTTGGGAAGTGGTTTAACAGAGGAGGGAAAATGTGATACCAAATCTGAATATGCACTGGAAGTGCAAAAGTTGCCTTCCAAAAGCTAAGCAAAGTATTAAGAAATAGAAAAATGTCATTAAAAACAAAGAAAAAGTGCCAAACTTATATGCAATAAAAATTCTCTTGTACAGCAAGAATACTCTCCTTTTACCTTAACTTTTCTGCTCAACTCTGTGAGACATATAGAAGAAACAACATAAAATTGTCTGTAGCTAAATACAGTTTGTGGCAAATCTGAACAGGTGCAGAGGCTCATCCCTTGTTCCCTGTTTAGGATGTGGTTTCCGGCTTTCTCTTTTCCAATTTTTTCACTCTTTTCTTTTCTTTTTAATTTTTTCAATTGGAGTAAATAGACTAAACTATTGCCTGGTTCACACTCCACCCATGACTTTTGAACAGGTGTAGAGGCTCATCCCTTGTTCCCTGTTTAGGATGTGGCTTCCGGCTTTCTCTTTCCCAATTTTTTCACTCTTTTCTTTTCTTTTTCTTTTTTTTAATTGGAGTAGATAGACTAAACTATCGCCCGGTTCACACTCCACACATGTCTATTGAACAGGTGTAGAGGCTCATCCCTTGTTCCCCTGTTTAGGATGTGGCTTCCGGCTTTCTTTCCCAATTTTTTCACTCTTTTCTTTTCTTTTTCTTTTTTTTAATTGGAGTAGATAGACTAAACTATCGCCCGGTTCACACTCCACCCATGTCTATTGAACAGGTGTAGAGGTTCATCCCTTGTTCCCTGTTTAGGATGTGGTTTCCGTCTTTCTTTTTTCCAATCTTTTCACTGTTTCGTTTTTATTTTTTATTTTTTATTTTATATTTGTTTTCAATTGGAGGAGATAGACTAAACTATTGCCCAGTTCACACTCCACCCATGTCTATTGAACAGGTGTAGAGGCTCATCCCTTGTTCCCCTGTTTAGGATGTGGCTTCCGGCTTTCTCTTTTCCAATCTTTTGACTCTTATGTAGCCCCCTGCACATCAGTGGCATGATATGATTAAAAAAAAAAAATAATCTTCTTAGAAACGAAGAGAAAACTGGAGGTAACAGAAATGTTGTTCTATAGAAGGATACTAAGAAAACTACTTATTGAGCATGTTGTGCATTTTGGTGCATGGATGTGCATTGTGGTGCAGTGGATATTGGCTCGGAATGAGAATTTGGGGAGACGTGTTCAATTTCCAGTTAAACTCCCTGCATTCACTTACATGCAAATACCCTTGGGAAAGGCATTAATCAGTCTTTATTCTCCAGTTATGGGTTAAATAACAGGACATATTGGGCTCTATAGCCTTGGCTGGTGACCAATCTGCTGCAGAATGTAATGGCAACCTAGTGCGGGATAATCTTCTACCCAGTCAGTCATGTCACTTGAGACATGATCACCTAAGCATGTATCAAGTATGGCACTTAGCTGACTGATCCTTAGACATACTTTGTTCCATATTTGCATCAGTGACCCCCCTAATGACATCAGTCCTCAAATTGATAACGCAACCATTTACTTCTGTTTCATTAATATGTCTAATCAGTTTGATAAGGTAAAATTGGCAGGTGATCTAAAAAATGATCTACATTTTGGTGTTAATTGAGACAAGAAATGGCTTGTTAATTTGAATTCCTTTAAAATAAAATGTTTCTCGATTAATCAAATGAAGGACTCCTCTCTGTTTTCTACTAGCAGGGATGATGCTAACCTCTATGAGAGTAACTCATTGCTCCTTTTTTGTCTAAAATTCTTGGCTGATATGAAGAGTAAAGACTACATTGAGTCGATTATTAGGTCTGCTAGATTCAATGTGTCTTGCAAGACAATTTTTCTCTCTAGAATCTGTTTTGCACATATATAAATCTATAAATCTACGATCTACTATCTGTCCGTGTATTGAATACTGCTGCCACATCTGGTCGGGTGGCCTTGCTAGTCTCCTCAGGATTCTTGACCAAATACAATGAAGAATGTGTATTGTGATTGATACTGACTTGGCAGCCCGGCTGCAGTCACTCTCTCACACACATGATGTGGCTTCCCTGTGCCTCTTCTATAAATACTTTCACAGCTTCTGCTCCGATGAACTTAGATCACTGGTGCCCCATAGGTATGAATTTGCATGAGATACTAGATTAGCAACTAGGTCCCACCCTTTTACAATGAAACAGATAAAATGTAACCACAATTTCTACTCTAACAGCTTCTTTTCTCACACTTCCCACCTGTGGAATTCCCTTCCATATACTTGCTTCCCCAACAACTACAATCTCCAGATATTTAAATGTAAAGTCAATAGACACCTCTTATCACACTAACTCGCATCCATTCTCTCAAACTCTCTTCCCATCTACCCCACCCCCATCCTCGGTATCCTCTTCCATCTCTCACCCTCCTCCCAACATTTCCTATAACTAACCACTCTTTCTCATCACTTTCCCCTATGTAACCCCTGCACAACAGTGGCAGTTGAATGCCTTGCTTGGGGTGAAATGATTAAAAAAAAAAAAAAAAAGGAATTGTCCATGCATTGAATAGTGCTGCTTCATTTAGTCTGGTGTCTCCGTAATATATTTAGAAATTCTTGTTTAAATCCAAAGAAGAATCAGTAATATTTATAGTCCTGACCTGGCATCTCACCGCTTTAATATAGCTTCCCTATGCTGTTTCTATAAATACTTTCATGGTAATTGTTTGGATTAATTCTTTGTTATAGTACCTAGACTTTATGAATTTTTGTGCAGTACAAGATTGGAAGCATGGTCCCATCAATTAAGAGTTCAATTAAGAGTTAAATTGGTTATATGTAAATGCAAGTTCTATACTAAAAATTAGTTTTTTGTTTGTGGAACTCTCTTCCAGCTCCTGTTTTGCACATTTATAAATCTACCATTTATCCATGCTTTGAATATCGCCGCTTCATTTTGTCTGGTGTCTCTGTAATATATTTAGAAATTCTTGTTTAAATCCAAAAAAAAAAAAAAATCAGCAATAGTTATGGTCCTGACCTGTCATCTTAGTTTCAGTAATTTTTTCACTGCCTTCCGTGTCTATAAATACTCTCATGGTAATTTTTTGGATTAAATCTTTGTTATATTACCTAGTCATCATGAATTTTTGTGCAGTACAAGATTGGAAGCATGGTTCCATCAATAAAGAGTTGAATTGGTAAGATGTAAATGCAAGTTCTATGCTAAAAATTTATTTTCTTGTTTGTGGAACTCTCTTCCAGCTCCATGCTTTTCAGCCAATCTTGATCTTCAAAATTTAAATGCCATGTTAATTGCTAGCTACTGTATTGATTACTCTTTCATACTTCTCACTCCCTAATGTTTCTCTTTTCTTTCTTAGTGTTACCTACCCTTTTTGGACTATAATGAACTCTTCCTATTATTATGAATCAGTCAGTTAGTCAGTTAAGTGTCATATGTGATACACGCTTGGGCGATCATGTCTCGAAAGAGACATGACTGACTGGGCAGAAGATTATCCCGCAGTAGGTTGCCATTGCTTTCTGCAGTAGACTGGTTGCCGACCAAGGCTATAGAACCCAATCTGTCCTATTATTTAACCCATAACTGGAAGGAAGAGACGGATTAATACCTTTCCCAAGGGTATTTGCGCGTAAGTGAATGCAATGAATTCAACTGGAATTTGAACTCAGTTCCCCAATTTCTTATTCCGAGCTGATATCCACTGCGCCACAACGCACATCCTTATTCATCCTATTATTATGAATACAGGGAGAATAATCCTCTCGGAGTTGAGTTAAGTTGAGTTGAGTCACTCCGGTCTAATACTTGGCAGTCCGACTGACGTATAACACTCTTTGTATTTGTTCTTTCGTTAAATATATATGCTTCACTAATACCCGAGTTCATGTTTTTCTTCCTGACCTATCCTGGGTCCATAACACTGCGAGATGAGTTGAGTTGAGTTTAGTTACCCCGGTCTAATACTTAGCAGTCCAACTAACATGTAACACACTTTGTATTTGTTCTCTCATTAAATATATACGTTTCACTAACACCTGAGTTTGTGTTTTTCTTCCGGACCTATCCTGGGTCCACAACACTTAGTCATCCACACTCAGTAACCCCTTGTGTCTTAGTGGCTTTCCTGCCTTACATGAGATGATATAATTAAAAAAAATATGTAAAAAATGAGGAAGCCTTAGTGAAAATAATAACAAAAAGGACACTTATACTCAAAATAAAAAAAAAAACTGCTGAAGTTTATTTGACATTTAATGAAGACAAAAAGCTTGGAGAATTTGATACTCAAAGGAACAGGGGAAGGCCGTAGGCTTCCTACCTGACCAGCTTATTTGAATGGATGGCAGAATCATGGTTGGGTGGGTTGGCTAAAAGACAAATGTTACTAAGAGCTAAAATGCATAGGAAATTGTGAAGAGCCATGATCACCAATTTGCTGAAAGGGACACAGCATATAAAAGAAAATAACATGTATAAGACCTGGTAGATGTTTTTAAGCCATTTTTGGGAAAAAGGGGCGGACTTTACACGATGTCAAATATGGTAGTAATTTGTTTAGCTACTGTTGTAAAATGTTTTGCCTGATGAGTGCGTCATGATGCACACATTTGTCAACTGATAAATAGGGGTCATATATTTTGATACTGACCCACACACTCCAGTTTTTTGATGCTTTCTTTCCTGTTGATGGAGAGCATGCAACCTCTGAAAATCTCAGTCACCAGTGTAAAGAGTAGCTGAATGAATATGTTGGCTAACGGAAAAGAAGTAGATGTTAAAATGTTGCTCCACATAATGAGGCACCACCCATTTTTCATTTTTTATTTATTTATTTTTAGCATTACTCATTTGCATAAACTGTTTATCGTCTTCGTCTTTTCTTTTCTCTCCTTTTCTTTCTTGTCTCTCTCAGTCACTACCTTCCACCCACTCTTATTTTCATTGCTATCCTTCATTGTCTCGTTCTTTCCCTCTCTTCTTCTCTTTTGTTTTCTCTTTTTCTCACCCCATCATCTGATTTTTATCTCTCTTCCTCTAATTCTCATTCTGTTTTTTCTCTGTCTTTCATCATTTCATTCCCTCATTCTCTCATTCTCTCTCAGTAATTTTCTTTTTCTCTACCTCATTGTCTCATTCTTTCCCTTTCTTCTTTCTTTGAGTTCTTTTTCTCCTCCCTCTTATCATCTCTATCTTTTTCTTTCTCTATCTCTCTTTTTTTTTCTCCCTATTATCGTTTCCTTTTTTTTTTCCCAATCTCTCATTCACATTTTCTCTTCTTCGTCATCTAATTATTTTCCCTTCTTTCATTCTCTTTCACTTTTTCTCACACTTATTCATCGTCCCCCGTAATGATTCTCCCTTCATCTCTATAACCTTCATTTATTGTCCTTTCTTTTCTTTCTCATTCTCTTTTTCGCTCATTCGCAAATTCTTTCTCTCTCATTTGTTCTCTCTCTCTCTCATTCTCTTCTTTCTCTCACACTCTTATTGTATCTCTTCTTTTTCTCATTCGTTATCTTTTTTCTCTCTCATTCTTTTCTTCTCTTTCTGTATTTTCTTATTCACTCAATGTCTCTCTTTCTCACTCATTGTTTTTCACTATGCGTGTGCATATGCTTAAAATAGGTCTTCATGTAAACCTCATTATTTAAATATGCAGGCGCGTACACGTGTGGATATGCATAAATTATTTTCATCCACTAGGTGGCTACCCTCGTATGCCTGGGTTCTGTTTCTTCCCTTCTTTTTTTTTTTCATTCCCATTATTTTTTCGTCACTTTTCTTCTCAAAACCAGACTTTTGAATATACATATACACCTATGCATGCTCATTAAAAACCACACATGAAAACAACCATATGCCTACACACACACATGAGCACCCAGGCACAGACAAAAGACTGAGAAAGTAATGGTAGAAGAGCCTTAAATAAGAGTATAAATACATATACCAAGAAAACACATAGACAAACACATTCTAAAATAAAAGTGCACACCGTACTCATCAAGGAATTTTAAAATGGAAGAACAATATATGTGAATATATATATATATATATATATATATATATAATGCACCATTCAACACTGTCTCAATTTTGTCTACCACTGCCACTTTCTGGCTTTTGCATCATTCCGCCTGCTTTTTTTTCTTATGTGCACCATCCCCACCACGCACACACACACACATACACATGTAGGCAGAGACACACAAATGAATGCACCCACATATACGCAAACACATATAAACAGGTACTCCATTCGCATACACCTTGTTTATATCTATTAGTCGTGTTTCTCTTTTTACCTTGTGTTTCTCTCTCGTCACTATTTCTGTCTCTTTGACATAGTGGCAAGCTTTCTTTTGAGAAGCCGTATTACAGCTACTTCTCCAAGACAGCATGAGACATTGGTTCCTGGCAAGTAGGAAGCCAATGAGAAGACAGTAGCATCTGTATTAAATGTATGAAAATTAGTTGCAAAAGCAGTAAATATTTACACTATTTACAAAGATGAAGGCTTTGGTTAAGCACTCATCTTAAACACAAATTCTCCAGTTTTCACTCAATAGAATGCTTAGTACATTTGAAGTGCTTAATTTCATAACTATATATATATATATATAATTCCAGGTGAAGAAGACTCAAGGTTTTTTGATTTTGAGTACTCTAGCATTTAGTGTATGATGAACAGTGCTCAATATAATGAGTATTATAGAGCTTAATATGGGAATAAAGATTTATTTTAAAAAATAATTTTATGTTTCAATTTAAATTGGAACATAAAATTATTTTTAAAAATAAATCTTTCCTTTTATATAAAAAACTTTACAACAAATAAATAGATAGACCAAAAAATTATATTTTATAAAAAAATTATTTCTTTTAAAAACAACTTTACAACAAATAAATAAATAGACTAAAAATGATAAGTGAAAATATATAGAATCGGTGGTAAATGAGAATACCACATCAAAAGTCATAAAACTGAAGGGGAAAAAGGGAAAATGATAAGATCAGGTTAAAGCCAGGTTAACATCTTGACCATCAAGGAGGGAAAAGAAACAAGGGAAAAGAGTAGGATAAGGGAGGAAAAAAGAAAAAAAGAGAAAAAGTTGGTTAGTATGTATTTTTTGGGGCCAAATCCCAAAATGAATCTCCACTCTGATTAGCCAAAAGAAACACACATGGAAATTTTTATATCTTCCCACATACATACACAGCAAACCAAAGGTTTTTGTCATTTAAATGTAAACCATCTGCACAACCAACAGCAACATTGCCTGATGATGAGAATCTATCTCGAAACATAGAAAATTCCATGTTGCAATGTACAATTAATTCATAACTACATAATTATATATATATATATATATATATATATATATATGATGATGATTGCCACTTCCCCAAGAAGATGGCCATCTCCTTTTACTAAATGAATATACTTTCATCAGTATAAAAGGATAAAAAAAGGTTGAAATGTGGAAAATAATAAAAAATATTCTTATTATTAAGTTGAAAAACACAGTTAAAAAAAAATTAAAAGATTATAGAAGAAGAAAAATTAGTAAATTACATCCTCATCCATATGTATAAAAATAAGTCTATAAATAATGGGAACATTAATGATAACAAAATAAATACCCAACACCAAATAATATATATATATATATATATATATATATAGTCTTGAAGTATGCTATATATATGGGTTAAAGTATTCAATATCAGGGATATCATCATTGTCATCATCATCATCATTTATCCATTACACCCAGATGGTGCATAGGGAAGCAACTTTTTGTTGCTGTTTCTGTCACAAACTGTTTTCAGGGCAGGGTTGTTAGCCCTGCACCCAACCCCTAAACCTGGATGACAGGTGGACCATTCTTGGTCCTTACGTTTACAGCACCAGGTATTCCCAAATGGTCACCCATTTCAGTACTGACCAGGCTCGATGTTGCTTAACTTTGGTGATCGGATGGGAACCGGTGTATTCAACACGATATAGCCGTAGACATATCAGGGATATGGTATATGTAAATATAAAGGGTGACATCAAGGTCAAAATTCAGTAGTGATAGTTTTTGAAAACATCAAACTTACTGTTCCTGCTGGGTGTTGACCTTAATGTCCACCTTTATACTTATATAAACTCTATCTCTGATACTTATATTTACATATATATATGGGGAAATATATATGAAAAAGTGTAATGAATTTATGTATAATTTGTTTTGTCACTTAGGGCTTCATCGGATTAGATTTGTTTCATTGGTGAGACTACACATTCCCGGAAATAAAGGATGCTGTGAATTTAAAATTTTTTGCATCTTTTTTATTTTTTTAATCTCTCTGATTTTATTTAGATCTTTCTTTTCTTTTTCTTTCCATTTTTTTTATTATTTGACGAAAAAATGGATAAATATAAAAGAAAAAAAAAATTGAAATATTAAAATTTTATAAAAAAACAGAAAATAAAAAAGTAACAAATTCTCAGCATCACAAAATTGTGCGCATGTGCAGTTGCACCAAATTTTGTCTGATGAAGTCCTTAGGAATGAAATGTATTATGAAACTTCTAATTTCTCATACATTTTTTCCCAATATTGTTCTTGATATATAAAAAGTATATATCATTCTCTTGCACACGCACACACACACACACACACACACACGCACGCACACACACACACAGACACACGCACACACACACACACACACACACACACACACACACACATATATATATATATATATATATATATATATGTATATATATATAAAAATCCAGGTGAAGAAGACCCAAGGTTTTACGTTTTCGAGTTCCCTGGCATTTATTTTTTTATAAACAGAGCTCAATACAATAAATATTGTAGAACATAATGTAATCATATAATTATGAATTAAAAGTACATTGCAACACAGAAATTTCTATATTTTGAGGTAGAATTACGTCATCAGGCAATGTTGGATATCAGTTGTGAAAATATATATATATATATACAAATGAATAAGGAATGAAGAAAATAATTGCAATGTTCAAAAAACTTTCATTTAAAACAGTGCTCAATATAAAAATAGAGCAATGAATATTTGATATTACTTATACTTTAGAATATGTACAAACTAAAAACTACCACAAAACTGTACATTTTGTTTTGCAATTTGATATCATGGATTTTTATTCATTTATATCTAAAAACCTTTTCCATTTTAGCCCTTGAATTCGTTGACTTTTATTCAAACATTTCTAAAGAGGAAATTCACATAATTTTTGAAGTGTAGAAAGTCACTCCTTATTCATGATAATGAACCGTTGGTTGATTGGTTGTTTTGTTTTTATGGCATATCAACACCTCGGTGGGTCATTTATTGCCAACTACATTTTATTTATTTATTGCTGGTAATACCTTTGCTTTCAACAATTTATTTTTGTTTTTATGTAAAAGGGATATTTTTTTTTTAATCCTTTTACCCCAAGCAAGGTGGTAATGCCACTGATGTGCAGGGGTCTACATGAGAGAAAAATATTAGATAAGAGGAGAGTAAAGAGAAAAACGAACCAGTTACAGTGAGTGAAGAGAAGGATGGGAATACAGGTGTGATGACAGTTGCAAAGGTAGAGAGAAAAAAAAAGATATACAGGGTGATGTAGAAAGAACAGGAGTCAAGTGGTTAAGAGATGGGTATTGACATTGCATTTAAATTCCTGGAGGTTTTATCCATCAGGAAAGCAAGAATATGGAAGTGAGTTCCACTGGCAGGAAGTACAAGAAAAGAAGCTGGTGGAGTAGAATTGTCAGCTGCATTTGTTTGAGATCAACATGGAACGACAAATCAGGGAGCTGAGTTTGAATTCTAGTCAAAGTCCTTGCATTCATTTATGCACAAATACCCTTGGGAAAGGTATTAATCTGTTTCTTCCCTTCAGTTATGGGTTAAATAATAGGACAGATTGGGTTCTGTGGCCTCGGTCGGCAACCAGTCTACCACAGAAAGCAATGGCAACTTACTGCGGGATAATCTTCTCCCCAGTCAGTCATGACTCATTTGAGACATGATCGCCCAAAGCATGTATTATGTCTGGTACTTAACTGACTGACTGATTGACTGAATATATTAGTTGGAAACATGATTAAGGCTTCTACTGGGCATAAAGTGAGGGATCAATTTTATATTGTTTTGAAGTAATAAACTGATCCCCCATATATTATTACTTAATAATATAATACACCTATTTTTCCTACTGCTGTGGGTCAAATAACAGGACAGATTGGTTTCTATAGCCTTGGCTGGCAACCAGTCTACCGCAGAAAGCAATGGCAACCTACTGTGGGATAATCATTTGCCCAGTCAGTCATGTCTCTTTCAAGACATGATTGCCCAAGCGTGTATCACGTATGGCACTCAACTGACCTGACTGAACTGTGAATGGGTAGGACCCAGTTGCCAGTCTGGTTTCACGAGTAAACTCATGCGGCAGGGGTACCAGTGACTTAAGCTCGTTCGAGCAGAAGCCATGAAAATATTTATAGAACAGACATAGGGAAGCCACATTCTGCTTGGCCTGATTTACCCCCAGAACCATATCTCTAATGAGTGATATTCACATAACTCTCTTAATGGTCTTTGATAAAATTTGTAAATTTTATCTCCACAAGGCTTATGGAATTGGTATTATCTCTGCAATTATCCTGAAGAAATGTGCTAGAGAACTGGATACTCTTCTCTCTCTCTTGTCTTACTGCATCCTGGCTTGTTTGGAATTCTCCACTATAGTTCCTGTTTCTAAGAACACTGGTGAACCTTCTGATCTTTGAAATTATCACTCTATTAGTCTTTTTGGCAAAGTAGTAGAGATTCTGAGGATGTGCATTGTGGCGCAGTGGATATCGGCTCAGAATCATATCAGGGATCTGAGTTCGAATTCCAGTTGAATTCGTTGCATTCACTTATGTGCAAATACCCTTGGGAAAGGCATTAATCCATCTCTTCCTTCCAGTTATGGGTTAAATAACAGGACAGATTGGGTTCTATAGCCTTAGCTGGCAACCAGTCTACCGCAGAAAGCAATGGCAACCTACTGCGGGATAATCTTCCCAGTCAGTCATGTCTCTTTTAAGATATGAATGCCCAAGCGTGTATCACGTGTGGCACTTAACTGACTGACTGAACATAATAGTTGGAATCATGATTAAAGCTTCTACTGGTCATAAAGAGGGGGATCGGTTTTCCATTGTTATGAAGTAATAAACTGATCCCCCACTTATTACTACTTAATAATATAATACATTTCTTCCCCCTCTAGTTATGAGTCAAATAACAGGACAGATTGGGTTCTATAGCCTTAGCTGGCAACCAGTCTACCGCAGAAAGCAATGGCAACCTACTGCGGGATAATCTTCTGCCCAGTCAGTCATGTCTCGAAAGAGACATGATCGCCCAAGCGTGTATCGCGTATGGCACTTAACTGACTGACTGACTAGAGATTCTAATCAGTGCAGAATTTGTTAAGCATCTCGTTACACAAAGTCTTCTTTTGGATAAACAGTATGAATTCCATTTCTCTAGGTCAACCACTAATGTGTTTGACCTAGAGAAATGGAATTCATATTCACTATTACTGATTTTGTCTCTCAGGCTTTAGATACAAATGGTAAATTTTGGGTTGTTGCTTCAGTTATCTTAAAAGATTTTGTCAGTGTTTGGTAAGCTGTCACAAATTCAAGGGCTACAGTATATAAGGCTGAATATTTGGCTCGATATTATTGTTCCTAAGAAATCATGTTGAAAAGACACATTTCTAGTTCATTTTACATGAATGCAGAATTACCCTAGGGCTTTAGCCTTGGACCTAAAATAATATACACATTAAAATGTGTGCCTCCTTCTACGAAGAGCCTGTAGCTCAGAGGTAGAATCGCCAGCTGATGCCAATTCGGTCGGGTTTCAATCCTGGGTAAAAAGCAATTGGCTGTCTATCTGTACTGATGAGCTGTGATACAGTGAAACAGATCCATCTGCAGATGACTTTATATATATATATATATATATATATAGTCATATATTTCCGGCAGAAATTTTGTACCAGATGGAGGATATATTGTAAGGTCTGATTAAACTCATTGAAATGAGCTATAGTTTATAACCAACTGAAATGATGTGTTGAGTTTTCCTTTATAAACCTCTCTCTCTCTCTCTCTCTCTCTCTATATATATATATATATATATATATAATGATAATAACAACTACTTAGACTCTGTAAGAATGCACTCCGTAAATTTATGCCAATATAAACTCTCGAAAAAACCATTAACAAACAGAACCTAAATCCGTTACAATCCGGCGTACTAAGTCGTCGGATAAATGGGGAGAAAAAAAAGAAACCAGCGGAACAAAAACAAACATTCAATATTCCGCAGTAAAGAAAAAAACCCAAACGGAACCAAACACAAGAAAAAGTGCTCGATACGAAAGTACTAAAATCCAATAGTAGAGCAAAAACACACGAAAAATCTAAAGTGAGCCAAAACCTACCGCGGTTTCACACTACGGATCGTCAGGGAAAAGGTTTCACACTACGGATCGTCAGGGAAGAGCCTTTTCCCTGACGATCCATAGTGTGAAACCGCGGTAGGTTTTGGCTCACTTTAGATTTTTCATATATATATATATATATATTAACACTAATGAATCTATACCATTGTTTTATATTTTTAAATATCCTCACATCTACACTTTTAAATCATTACTACGTTTGTGTAAGGGGTTTCACCATTTTTTCAAAAAATGCCAATGGTTTTAGTTTTATACTTTGCTACAACAAATGTTGCTATCAACAATCCATTCCCGGCCGAAGTTTTAAAATTCCTATTTTTTTTTGCTGCTTATGTTGTCCCCCCGACTTCTTCCTCCCCCCCACTGTACACTTTCCCACTTTTTCTTGCTTTCTGTGCATTTGTGCATTTTCTTACTTCTTCCTCTTTGTTAAGCCCAGACGCCTTGTCACTGATGCTTGTATATGCCTATACCTTTACTTCCTACTTTAACCTGGCATCTATTTTTTTTTTCTTTTTAATCATTTCACTCCAAGCAAGGCATTCCACTGCCACTATTGCGCATGGGGCTACATAGGGGAAGGTAAAGAGAAGGAGTGGTTAGACATAGGGAATGTCAGGAGGAAGGTGACAGATGAGTAAGGATACCGAGGATGAGGGTTGGGCAGATGGGAAGAGTGTTTGATAGAATGGGAGCAGGTTAGTGTGTTAGGAGGTGTCTATTGACCTTACATTTAAACTCCTGGAGATTGTAGCCATCTGGGAAGCAATCATGTGGAAGGGAATTCCACAGTCAGGAAGTGCGAGGAAAGAAACTGTTGGAGTAGAAGTTACGGTTGCATTTTATCGGTTTCACTGTAAAAGGGTGGGATCTAATTGCTAATCTAGTATCTCGTGCAAATTTGTATTTAGGGGGCACCAGTGATCTAAGTTCATCGGAGCAGAAGCTGTGAAAGTATTTTCTCCTTGAGACGTCTTTTATTGGTTCTTCCCTCATAATTCTTTAGTTCATTCTCTTTCGTTTTCCTCTTTTGGTTTTTTATTTCCTCTGTGTCCTTCTCACTTTTTTTATTCCCCTTCTGTTTACTTTTCTTTTCCTATCCCCTTTACCCCATGCAAAAAAATTTTGGCAATAAAAGAAAGTCAATTTTCATCTCTTTTCAAAAATAACGTTAATAACAAATATATATATATATATACACAGAGGGTGTGATGGGTAACATGAATTTTTCAATCACTCAGTCCCTTATGCAGGTAGTGGAGTCCCTGCACATTTCTCTGACAACCCTAATGGACACGACTCACTGCTAGATCTCTGCTTTACCTCCGCCCATAACTCTTGCAATGTCAAACAACTCTGCCCTCTCGCAAAATCTGACCATGCAGTAGTTTCCATTAGCATCTCCCTCCAATCCCACTCCACCCAAAAACCTCAGACCAGTAGAATATCTTACTGCTACCAAAGAGCTGATTGGGACTTGTTTCACAATTTCCTGTGTGATGTTTCTTGGAATAAAGTATTTAGCCTTCTCGTTGAAGACTGTGTGGCTGGCGTCACCTCTTGGATTAAGTTTGGCATCAATGCTTTTATCATATTTTTTTCTTAACTATACAGTATAGTAGGGTCAGTTAAACACTGTCTGTGAGAAAACAAGCACTGTGATGCAATTCACTTCACCAGAATTTTGAAAATGGCATGTTGCAATTCTAGAAGCTCCAATACTAACATTTCAGTATGTTTGGGCGTCAACCTGAGAACAGTGCAGGGGATCTGGAAAGAGCTGGATGATATATCCAGTCATCGTCATGGTGTTAGCAATGATCAGTCATAATGGCAACATTATACCTTTATTCATATTCCCACACGGCTTCAAACTCAACATGGGGGCCTACATCAAGTTCCTTGAGAAGGTAGTGCTGCCCTGGGTCAAGAAGAGTGGATGCTGGAAGATGGTAGATTCACAGTTGGGTCACTCGATAGATTCATTATTTCACTGAACTCTGATTACTTGCTACTGCTCAACACTGTACAACTATTTACTATAAGCTCAATGTTCAATACAGATCACCCAGACATTTGTCTGGTGCTTTTATAATTATTTAGTGGTCACCTGATTGACTGTGGAATAATACATTTTCTTGTATTATTATTTCACTAGTGATCAATGTTTGAGCACACGTTTCAGTGATTATTCTTATACATGACACTATCTATCTATAGATACACTAGCAGTATAGCCCAGAGTTGCTCAGGCGTAATGAAAGCTTTAAAAATGGAGCTCAGACTCAGCCTAAAGAATATTTGAAATAATAAAATAATTGCGATAATTTATCAATCGCACCTAATGTATATATATATTTTTTTTTTTTTAATCATTTCACCCCGAGCAAGGCAGAAACGCCACTGATGTGCAGGGGGTTACATAAATGTAAAAAGATTAATTAGAAAAGAGTGAGGAGTACAAGCTAGTTAGAAAGGAGCAATAGAAAGCTGAGAAAGCAGGTGCAATGACAGATACATGGGCGGAGAGAAAGTGAAGATTATACAGGGGAGGGGAGAGAGCTAGAGTCCAGTGGTTAGTAGATGAGTATTAACTTTGCATTTAAATTTCTGGAGGTCATAGCTGTCAGGAAAGCAAGAATACGGGAGTGAGTTCCACAGGCGGGAAGTGCGAGAGAGGAAGCTGCAGGAGTAGAATTGTCGTCTGCATTTGGCTAACCTGACTGTGAATGGGTGGGACCCAGTTGCCAGTCTGGTTGCACGGGTAAACACCTGTTGATGAGGCATCAGTGACTTAAGTTCGTCTAAGTAGAAGCCATGAAAGTATTTATAGAAGAGACAGAGGGAGGCCACATTTCGACGATGGGAAAGTGGCTGCAGTCGAGTCGCCAGATCAGTACCTATCACATTACAGACTCTCCTTTGGAGCTTGTCAAGAACACTGAGGAGAACGGCAGGGGCACCTGACCATAAATGGCAGCAGTACTCCATGCACGGACGGATGGTTGACTTGTATATATGCAGGATGGATTCAGGTGGAAAAAACATCCTGGATCGACATAGTGACCCAATCTTCTTAGCAGTAGATTTTGCTATGGATTCAATATAGTGGTTCCATTTGAGGTCTGAGGACAGGGTAATATATATATATATATATATATATATATATATACTAGCAGTATAGCCCAGAGTTGCTCGGGTGTAATGAAAGCTTTAAAACTAATCCATGGTCCTGGAGCTCAGACTCAGCATAAAAAATATTTGAAATGATAAAATAATTGCGACAATTTATCAATTATTTTTTTTTCTTTTTTACAACTCTAACAGCTTCTTTTTACGCACTTCCCACCTGTAGATTTGTAGAATATCCAATAATTTTTTCAATATTATTTTACTCTGTTAAATTAAATAAAAAATTTGACATTGAGTTCTTTTGAGTTTTTTGCTATTGGAATTTACCTGACAAAAATACCAAATATTCTACGTTATATATATATATATATGTATCTCCAAGTGAATAAGCATTCACTTACGCGCAAATACCCTTGGGAAAGGTATTAATCTGTCTCTTCCTTCCAGTTATGGGTTAAATAACAGGACAGATTGGGTTCTATAGCCTTGGTCGGCAACCAGTCTACCGCAGAAAGCAATGGCAACCTGTTGCTGGATAATCTTCCGCCCAGTCAGTCATGTCTCTTTCGAGACATGATCGCCCAAGCATGTATCACGTATGGCACTTAACTGACTGAGTATGAGGACAAAACTTGAACTAGCTGAAATGTGGTTCTACAGAAGGATGCTGTGGTTATCGTGGACTGAGCATGCAAGCAACAATGAAGTGTTGGAAAGAATGGTAACAGAAAGGAAATTAATACTGAGCATCAGGAAGAGACAACTGAAGTTCCTGGGACATGCAATGAGGAAGGAGGGTTTGGAGAACCTGATACTGACTGGTCAGATAGAAGGAAGGAGAGACAGAGGAAGGCAGTGGATAACATATTTGCAGGGCTTGATCGGGTGGATGATGGAACGGGGGTTGTGAGGTGTAACAGGAGCAAACATACTAAGAGCCACAAGGGATAGGGAGACGTGGAGAACCCTGATCGCCTATGTCCTGAAAGGACAGGGCACATAGAAGAAGAAGTTATTCCACATAAATGTGTGTTGAATTTTCTAGCCTTTTTGCTGTGGTCATGTATACATTTACGCATTAGTGTATAAATATCTTTTTCTGTGAGCAGTTGTCAGCTTCTACATTCTGTGGTGAGGAGCAGTAACATTAAACAGTTTGTTGCAGTCATTGATTCTCTATTTTTTGCTGGATTGAATCATGACAATGCACACTTAAATTAAGAAAACATACGGATACATGCACATGCCAAGCATACACATATACAAAGCCTGGCAATGGTAGCTGTTTCCTTATAAAGAAACATTAACTGAGCAGTCAGTAGAATCAAGCAGGTACAAAAATTTAAATACCTGGGAAGCGTTATAACAGAAGACGTAAAGTGCAACACAGAGATCCAAAGGTGAATTGGCATGGTGAAGGAAGCATTCCAGAAATTGAGTAAGATACGAATAAACAGGACAATTTCACTAGAAACTAGGAAGAGAGTACTGGATTGCTATGCAATGTCAGTTCTTCATTATGGCAGTGTATGCTAAACAATACCATCAAAGATAAAGGAAAAACTTGAAGGAACTGAAATGTGGTTCTACAGAAGGATGCTGCAAATATCATGGATCGAGCATGTGAGCAATGATGAGGACTTGAAAATGATGGAAACAAAAAGGAAATTAATACTGAGCATCAGGAAAAGACAGCTGAAGTTCCTGGGACATGCAATGAGGAAGGAGGGCTTGGAGAATCTGACACTAACAGGCCAGATAGAGGGAAAAAGAGAAAGGAGAAAGCAACGGATAATATATTTGAAGGACCTAATCAGGTGGATGACCGAACGAGGGTTGCATGGTGTAAGAGGAGAGGGCGTGCTCAGAGCCACCAGGGATAGGGGAAAGTGGAAGGTCATGATTGCCTACGTCCTGAAGGGACAAGGCACATACATGAAGACATTTTTTTAAATATCTAGACATCAGGTTGGAATCAAAGTGTAGTAGATGCTCTTCTCATTTTTCATGGTATATTCACTGTTTCCTTGTCAGGAAAAATTCTGTATTCATTGGCCAAACGCTTTTCATTGAAATTTAAACAAATCTTTTTATTAAAAAGTTTTTTTCACTGATAATAGATTTCCATTTCTGTTATTTTCATTTCTGTTTCTTTATTCCAGCACCTGTTATTGTTGATTTCTGTTTTTCTGTTCCAGTAACTGCTATTACGCACAAATACCTTTGGGAAAGATATTAACCCATCTCTTCCCTCCAATTATGAGTTAAGTAAATACCGCAGAAAGCAATGGCAACCTGTTGCTGGATAATCTTCCACCTGGTCAGTCATGTCTCGAAAGAGACATGATCGCCCAAAGCATGTATCACGTATGGCACTTAATTGACTGACTGAATACAATATTTGGAATCATGATTAAGACTTCTACTGGGCATAAAGTGGGGGATCGGTATTTTATTGTTATGAAGTAATAAATTGATCCCCCACTAATTACTACCTCATAATATGATACATTTCTTCTCCCTCTAGCTATGATTTGAATAACAGGACAGATTGGGTTCTGTAACCTTTGACGGCAACCAGTCTAACGCAGAAAGCAATGGCAACCTACTGCAGGATAATCTTCTTCCCAGTCATTCATGTTTCTTTTGAGACATGATCACCCAAAGTGTGTATCACGTATGGCACTTAACTGACTGAAATATTATTGCTTGTTTCTGTTTCTCTTCCAGCAATGGTTATTTTCATTTCCATTCTAGTAACTATTATTTTTAATTTGTATTTATCTATTCTTTTCCAGTCACTGTTATTTTTTTTTTTAATCATTTCACCCCGAGCAAGGCAGAAATGCCACTGATGAGTGGGGGGGGGGGCTACATAACTGTAAAAAGATTAATTAGAAAAGAGTGAGGAGTACAAACTAGTTAGAAAGGAGCAATAGAAAGCTGAGAATGCATGTGCGATGACAGATACATAGGTGGAGAGAAAGGGAAGGATATACGGGGGTGGGGAGAGAGCTAGAGTCCAGTGGCTAATAGATGAGTATTGACATTGCATTTAAATTTCTGGAGGTTGTAGCCGTCAGGAAAGCAAGAATATGGGAGCGAGTTCCACAGGAGGGAAGTGTGAGAGAAGAAGCTGCAGGAGTAGAATTGTCGTCTGCATTTGGCTAAGCTGACTGTGAATGGGTGGGTACCCAGTTGCCATTCTGGTTGCACGAGTAAACACCTGTTGCAGAGGCACCAGTGACTTAAGTTCATCTGAGCAGAAGCCTGAAAGTACTTATAGAACAGACAAAGGGAGGCCACATCTCATCAGTGGGAAAGTGGCTGCAGTCGAGCCGCCAGATCAATACCTATCACATTACAGACTCTCCCTTGGAGCCTGTTGAGAACACTGAGGAGAATAGCAGGGGCGCCTGACCATAAATGGCAGCAGTACTCCATGCATGGACTGATGGTTGACTTGTATATATGCAGGATGTATTCAGGCGGAAAAAACATCCTGGATCGGCATAGTGACCCAACCTTCTTAGCAGTAGATTTAGCTATGGATTCAACATAGTCGTTCCATTTGAGGTCTGAGGAGAGGGTAAGGCCGAGCTGGCATAGTGTGTTGCTCTCAGGGAGACTTGCTTGGTCCATGCTTATGGGAGGCAGGAGAGGTTGCCTGTGATGGTTGACAGACAACAGCTTGGTCTTAGATGCATTGAAGTTGACAAGCCACTTCTTGCCCCAATTCACCACAGAGTGTAGATCCCATTCAAGGTCAGCAGTGAGATTATGTCTGTCTGCCATGAGAGGTTTCTTACTGGTGTGGGAGTATATTGTAGTGTCATCTGCGTAGATGCCTACTTGGGACTTGATTCTCATTTTAGTATTAATAGCAGATTCCTTCATAACCATTTTTTGAGGTCATGTGGAACATCAACATCTTTTTAATGTCATTATTTTCTTTTTGAGCTACCCGTGCAATCTATTTTATTTGCTGCTGTTGTTGACAGTCTTTAAGTGATATAGTTTCTGATATTTGATACAATTCTTTGTGATTCTGTAGCATGAGTTAACAATGTTTGAAGAAGGTTGATCCTTGCTAAAACCTACAGGTTTCATTTATTTGAAATCATTTGTAACCATTGATCTGAGGAAATGGTTGTATATAGCTGACAGTTTATAATATGTTTGGCACCATGCATGATGTTGGAGATTCACTTCAACATGCACGTACATACTTAAACACATTCATCCACCTACACCCATATACTCTTACATTGGTGCACGTAATTCTTATTACCAGAATTGCACAAATTTACCTATGTACCAGACTAACCAAGAGTAAATGTTTGTACTACTGCCACTGTTGCGCAGAGGGTTACATAGGGAAAAACAATGAAGAAGAGGGGTAGGTGACAGGGGATATCAGGAGGAGGGTAATAGACAGATGAGAATAATGAGAATGGGGGTGGAGTAGATGAAAAAAGAGCTTGAGAAAATGGATGTGAGTTAGTGAGATAGGAGATGTCTATTGATCTTACATTTAAATTCCTGGAGATTGTAGCTGTCGGGGAAGCAAGTATATGGAAGGGAATTCCACAGGCGGGAAGTGCGAGAAAAGAAGCTGTTAGAGTAGAAATTGCGGTTACAAAAGTAGCATCACACCTGGAATGAGAATCATATACCCCAGCAATTGAAATAAAGGGTTTCGTTTAAAATTTCTAACACGTGGAGAAAGCTGAAGTATACAATGTCCGAATGGTCATAAACATGGTGCTGTGTCGTGGCTCATACCATGTGACATCCAATTGCCTGAATGTATAAAAGACAATGTGCACTTAGCATGGGAGTTGTCAGCATCATGGACTTCGGGAAGTAACTCCTACTAGTGCAATTGACTGTAAATATTGTATATACATCTTGGTTGTACCACTCTGTTAATAAAGTAGTTTATCTACATTTCTCTGTGTATCTCCTCATGTCATGTTACAACACATGGCAATAAAGATGAGAACAACAGACTGAACAATGTAAATATTGTAAATACAACCTCATCTCAGAAGTATAGACAAAATAAAAATTTTGGTTCAAAGTTCCTAGCGTGTGAAGAAGACTGGAGTTTACAACAGCAAAAGTGTTTTACACATGGCAATAAAGATGAGGACAATAGTTTGAACAATATAAATATTGTAAAAATGATCTCATCTCAGAAGTATAGACAAATAAAAATTTTGGTTCAAAATTTCTAGCGCTTGAAGAAGACTGGAGTGTACGACAGCAAAAGTGTTTTAAACATGGCAATAAAGATGAGGACAATAGTTTGAACAATGTAAATAATGTGAATTTACTTTAGTTTCTTAATTTTCATTTCTTGATTTCTTTCTTCAAATCTTCGTTTCTTTGTTTCTTTCTTTTGTTCTTTTCATGTTTCAGATTCTACGTACGTATTTTCTATGCTTTTAATTCTTTCCTTTATTGAGTTATCCTTTCTTTTTTGTTACAATTTTTCGAGTTACTTTCTTTTCTTCTTTGTTAGTTTTCTTTTTTTCTAACTCTTCATTCAGTCTTATTTCTTGAAGTTATTTCTTTTCAGATTCCTTTCTTGTACATTAGTGACATCATGAGGTTTGGCTTTTATTCTTTCAGAGAATAATTTCCCTATCCTCACCTCTATATGTAGACCGACCAATAATTACTCTATACCCATCGACCAATAATTTTTGTTTTAGAAATCAATTTTCTTCAGTTTTGTATTTCTTGTATTATTTTCACTTTTTCAGTTTAACAAAAGCAAAATATCAAATAGAAGAAAAGCCTTTAAGGCCTTCAGAACTCACCTCTTCTGTTAGGTACTGGCATTTTAAATTGAAGTCAAAAAGAGAAATTTGTTCAGACATACAAAATGGTTGCAATATTCTTTATATTAAATGAAGACATAAGTGTAAAATGATGAACAATTGCCATTTAATGTTAAGGCTGATTTGATAAGAAAGATAATTTTTTTGTAAAGGTGGAAAATTGAAAAGATGTTGGGATTAAAATGGAAAATAAGCAAGAATGGTAGAAAAGGAGTCAGAAAAATCGGTGCCTCTTTTCCATAAAGAGAAGTAATAAAAGAATGAAGGAAACAATTTAAATCAATTTAACACAATACCGATAATTCATATACAAGATGTGGTGCTGAAAGTTCTTGGCCCAACCAAAAAGGCAGTCTCTCACTACAAAAAATCTGGTCATTTGGTAAAATATTTGGAAGTGTCTTTTCCATAAATACTTTCATCATAATTGTACAGATGAGTTTTTCACTTTTGAAGTGTCATTTCTAATGTGGTGTGACTTTATATTTTCAGACCAGTGGATTTGGCAAATAACTGTAATCTTATGGACAATGTGCACAAAGAACTACAGTTTTTATCCAAAAACTATCTGTTAAGTTTATTTAACATTTTTTCTTTATTTGTTTATTCATTTTTTTTGTTTTTAATTTTGTAATTTTTTTCAGTTTTTTAATTTCAGTTTTCAATCATCTTTGGCTTCCAACTTTATTTTATTTTCTGATTTGAAAAGTTCTTACCAGACTGATGCTTTTGTTTTAATTCATTTTATAGTTTACGTTTATTTGTTACTTCCTTTACTTGAAAAAACTTGCAGAATTTTGTGAACAAGTTTTTTTTTTGTTAATTTGTTTTGACATTTTGAACAGGTAATTTTCTTGTCAGTCTTATAAATCTTTTCAGTTTTTCCTCTTCAGTTTCAACAAACAATTATTTTATTTCTCTGGGTTAACTTCTAGTTTTCCCAGACTTTGGTTTTTGTTTCATTTTTATTTTTTTTTAAGTTTTTACTTTAAACGTTTTTTTTTCTTGGCTTTTGGGTAAAGATTATTTTTCATTTTCTTGCCAAACTTTATTTTCAGCAAACTTTAATTTTTGGTTTGTTTTTCAAAATTTAGATTTGCTGAAATTTATATTTTGTTTTTTCATTGACATTTATTTTCAGTAAATTTAAATTTTTGTTTTTGCTGATTTTATTTCACTGTCCAACAATTTTTAACTTTCAAACAATTACTAGGCTAAGAGTAGGTGGCTTTTGGTAATTTTGGTGTGCTGATTCTGAATCTGCAAAACTGTTTTTCTCTATCAGGTCTAAATGTTTTGAAAATAGCATACTAAAATTTTATAATTCTTCATAAATTAAGGCTTTTTAGACCAAATACTATAGTTTCACTTAAATTAATTAATTTTTCACTTAATTTAATGATTGTTTACCATATTTACAAATATATACAACTCTATTTAGATTTTTCAAATTTTTTTAACTATATATTTTTACAATTTCACATGATAAAATGTTTTAAAAAAATGGTAAAATTAACTAAAAATGCAAGCAAAATGCATGCATGAAACAAATTTAAACTGTGAGTTTTGTTTAACAGTTCTTAGGATACTTCTGATATTTGCTACCAGGCTCAACACGTTGTAGACTCCAAATAAAACTTGCCAACATAGCTGGGCTCCACTTTCCTTTGTAATGAGTTTCCATTGCAGTTATGTCTCGGTGAAATCGTTTGCAGTGTTCATTGATGAGATCTGATGGATTTTCCAGAAAAAAATAAAAGATTAGAGTGGAGAAAATAGAGCTTTAGCGACATGTTAAGATAAGATTTAATCAAATCCGTCACTAAAACTTCATAATCTGCAGAGTTATGCTTCCCCCCCCAAAAAATATTGCATACTCTCTTGAAGCCAACCCATGCTTCTAATTCCAATTCAGTCATAGTATTGTAGTGTAGGGAGCTGGTTAATGTTTCTTGCATTCGGCCTTGTGTCAGACTTGACTGAACTCCCTACAGCTTACAAGATCTTATGCTGAATTATCATCAGAATTATTATCTGATGGTTTTCATCAGACGGTTGGTTGTCGGTTGGAACGTGTCGATTAGTGTAGAAGAATAGAATAATAAAATACACATTTTCTATGTTAAAATAGTAATTTATTAAAAGGAGGAATAACATGAATTCATAGAATTTAATGTTCATTCAGCAACTTAAGTGTATCATAAGTCCATAAAAAAGCTATTAAAAATTTAATATAATTAAAAAAGTTATTAAAAATCACCTGAAGACACCACTCATGGTAGAAACCTGGGTAGCGAAATAACTCATTTAAAAATAGAAAATATTCAAAAGTTCTACAATATAATTGTATAGAACATTTTTTAATTCAAATGTGTACTGGTCTAACCCTATTATGATCAAAAAGTAAGTATTAAAAAATCAGTTTATATATATATATATATATATATATATATATATAATAATAACTAAATAGACTCTGTAAGTATGCAGGCCGTAAATTTATACTAAAATAAACCTCCGAAGAAACCATTAACAAACAGAACCTAAATCCGTTACAATCCGGTGTACTAAGACATCGGATAAATGGGGAGAAAAAAAAGAAACCCGCGGAATAAGAACAAAACATTCAATACTCTGCAGTAAAGAAAAAACCCCAAACGGAACCAAACACAAAAAAAAAGCCTTTGCCCTGACGATCCGTAGTGTGAAACCGCGGTAGGTTTTGGCTCGCTATAGATTTTTGTGTATATATATATATATATATATATATATAAATTGATTGTTTAATACTTACTTCCATATATTTTACCAAATGACCAGATTTTTTGTAGTGAGAGACTGCCTTTTTGGTTGGGCCAAGAACTTTCAGAACCACATCTTGTATATGAATTATCGGTATTGTGTTAAATTGATTTAAATTGTTTCCTTCATATATATATATATATATATATATATATATATATATATATACATACCCTCTTGCCAGTGAGCAAGTCTTTTGATCCGGCATGTGCTCTTGTCTTCATAGATCTGGTGAATGTTACTATAAATGATAAAGCTCTTCGTCTCATTAGGGTTTATGCGCCCAGTGACCATGCTGAGCAGTTTGATTTGTTGTTATGAATCGAACTGTTTTTGATGACACCTCGAGTAGTTTTAGCAGGAAATTGGGATGTCATCCTTGACTCCGTATAGGAGATAAATCGCGCACTAACAACTAGGATATGAAACCATTTCGGGTCTTTATTTACAAATTTGATCTTATCGATAAGTGTCATAATGAGCAAACCTGGGAGGCAGTGTGTACTTGGAGGAATAGGGGTGGATCGGCTACAGCTATGCATTTAGCTAGCTTCACAGAGTTCTCATGTGGGCAATGATGAGGTTTTGGAAATGATGGAAACAAAAAGGAAATTAATACTAGCATCAGGAAGAGACAGCTGAAGTTCCTGGGACATGAAACGAGGAAAGATGGCTTAGAGAATCTGATACTAATAGGCCAGATAGAGGGTAAAAGAGACAGGGGAAAACAGCGGATAATATATTTGAAGGACCTAATCAGTTGGATGATGGAACGAAGGTTGCATGGTGTAACAGGAGAAAGCGTGCTAAGAGCCATCAGGTATATGGAAAGTCATGATCGCCTATGTCTTGAAAGGACAGGGCACATAGAAAAAGAATATATATGCCAACTGTTTATAAAAAATTATAATATGGGCATAAAATGGGGGATTAATTCTATATTATAATCAATATATAAACTGGTCCCTCATTTTGTGGCCATGCTAGTTGCTGTACATTTATATTCTAGATTTATAGGCTTGAGCTAGTGGATGACAGAACGGGAGTTGCATGGTGTAAGAGGAGAAATCGGGCTAAGAGCCACCAGTGATAGGGAAACGTGGAAAGCCATGATCGTCTACGTCCTGAAGGGACAGGGCACGTAGAAGAAAATATATGTGCCAACTGTTTATGAGAAATTATAATGTGGTCATAAAGTGGGGGATCAATTTTATATTATAATCAATATATAAACGGATCCCTCATTTTGTGGCCATTTTCACGCATCATTGTTTGTTGATTGAGATTTCCAGCACCTGCTGCTACTATTGTTATGGCGGAAACTGACGGAGGCTGAGGTTGAGAACATACGGTGGTATAAATTAACATCCAAAATTAGGTCGTATGTTGTTGATTGTAGTCGTCGACTCAGTCTAGTTTGATTAGCAGCGGCGCAAACAGCATGCGAGGAAAAAGTTTATCGAGCGATTAAATTTGGTAATAATGGGTAGCACTGGCGAGGAAAATGTTGGCCTTCTTGCTAATCAAGAATGATCAAGCTCTGGGATAGTGGGAAAAATGTTTCCCGAGGCGACGAATATGGTCGTTAAATTGCAGGCAGAGGAAGTCCGAAATGTTTACCTGTTGCGAGCATACTTGGCGACAAAGGCGAGCATATATAAGTTTTTCATGAATACTTTCAGGATCTGTTCACCAGACGCCTATTTAGCCGACTTTCCCCGGCTCGAGGCGGCAAAAGCAGCTTGATGTGAGGGTCCCACTACTGAGTTGGTAATATGGGAAACGCTAAAGCTGGCTGGTCGAGACAAATCTCCGGGATTAGATGGTCTATCTTATGAACTGTACTTGAGGCAGTCACCCACCCTTGCTTCTTCACTAACATTGACTTAAAACAACTGAATGAAGCAAGGCTCTATGCCTTAACTCTTCACCAGGGATGTGATGAAGTTGCTACGGAATGACAAGAATGGAGGGAAAGGGTTAGGTAGCTTTCTGCCTTTAACGATTTTAAAGAAAGAGTTAAAGATTTTAACCAAGTTCTTAGACAGCCATTTGTAAGCTGTCCTCTCCAGTCTGATTGTGCCCGAAAAGACTTCTGCAGAGATCTCTTCAAATAAATTCGAGGCATTCCATAGAGTTGACCATCCAATTCAAGAGGCTCTCCTCTCCATCGCCGGTTTCGCGCCGTATTTTCGCACCTGGACACTACTTCGGTATGTCTCCTGGTGTGTGAGTGGAAGTGAATGGGTTTGTTTGGAACCTTTCGTATTGTATCGCTCCATTCGTCAAGGTTGTTCGCTTTCGCTTTTGCTGTACGTTCTTGCAAGTTAAAGAAGAATCCGCTCCTATTTCCCTACCTGGTGCGACCACCACGGCAAGATACTCAGCATATTATGACGACGTTTCTGTTCTTGTGACAAACAGAGCCAAAATTATCAAAGTCGGCAAATAAATCAGAGAGTACAAGACAGTAACAGGGACCAAGATCAACCGGAATAAGTCAGTTGCCTTACAGTTGGGTGCTTGAAAGGGATTTTATCTTCCTGGGCGTTTCCTCTGGACGGACGGGTCGGTTAAGGTACACGATATCTGATTTGGTCCCGATATGATCTTGAAAATGAATTGGTTGGAAGTAAGGGAGAAGGCCGGTGTCGTAGTTCGTCTTTGTCCCGGAAGAAAATTTCATGGAAGGGGAGGGTGGAACTATGTGTCTCAAACGTCTACCCGATTTTCCTTTACCGACTGCTTTACTGGGGAGATGCCCCACCGTTGACTTCGTGCTGAGTGCTTCTATCGTGAATGTTAGATTGCTGTCAAACACCTCTTATGAGCGAAGAATAACCACTCCGACGTCCAGGCATTGTCTTTTAGGGCGTTATATTAAATGTTAGTTTGGGAAACTATTCAAGATGATCTGATAGATGAGATCTGTCTTACGAAGCAGGAGGCTCGCTTCTTGGAAGGATGGGTTTAAATGCCACCAATAATGATGAGGTATCGCTCACATCGCTGATGATTCCAAAACTCCTCTTGTTTGGCACTCCTCATCAGAATTCGGCAAAATAAGGGGTTGTCTTGCGCATCTGTGTCAAACTGTGTTCGCGGCGATGGAGTGGTTGAGATCCTGGATCGTAGATTTGTTTTTTGAAGGTTCCTAGACGTTGAAGATATAGATCGCATGCCACACGAAATTGTTTTCGTTCTCAAAGCCTGTTCTGTCTGTAGCAATGCGGTACCGTTGACCTAGGCTGAACGCTGTGTTATTTTGCTTGTAGGCGTTATGAGAGTTGTGATATAGATCACACCACAGAAGAAATTCTATATGGTCGAGAAATTCTCCTCTTCCCAACCGATCTTATTCTTTAAGTATCAACTTAAATTCAAGATTAGGAGAGAAATGCGGCGGCTCTCCTCATCAGAATTCGGCAAAATAAGGGGTTGTCTTGCGCATCTGTGTCGAGTTTAGAGTGGCACTTTGATGCCAGTTAGACATAAGGAAATTGTTCTAGCTTGATTGAACATTGGCAACCCTACCCTAAATTAGGTTAGATTACGTTTTATTTTTGTCTTTAGTTTCTCCCTTCAAAGTTAACTTGTGAGTTTTATCCTCATTTATCATTATGTCACCCTTTTACACCCAGTGGTGTGCAGGGTAGAAACCTTTTGTTACTATTTCCGTAACAAACAGGGTTGTTAGCCCAGCGCTCAACCCCCAAACCTGGAGGACTGGTGGACCATTTTTGATCCTTACGTTTACAGCACCTGGTATTTCCAAATTGTCACCCATTTAAATACCGACAAGGCTCGATGTTGCTTAACTTCGGTGATTAGACGAGAACGGGTGTATTCAACACGATATAGCTGTAGACTTTATGCTCATTGACCCCTTTTAATTCTACCACCACTTTCCTTAGTTTAATTCAACCTCTCCTCCCTTGTTTAATGACCAGAAATGTTAGTTCTCTCGTGGATGCAGGACACTTTTCCTATTTCGAATATGTTTTACGTATTTGTGTTTGGTTGAGTGCGTGTTTAAGTGAGTGTTTGGACGAATAATTGTTTGATTAACTTAATCCCGCATGAATTTCGTCCTGTTAACCGATATTTCTGCAACATTTTGTATCTGTGGAGGATTTTATTTAGCATTTTGTTTACTTTCTTGTAAATAGCCATTTCACATATTGAAAATACAAATTAGGGTTTATATGTTTTTAAATTGTTCTTTTATTCCCTTCGCCTACAGACAAACATTGTGCATATGGGGACAAATTATGACTCTATAGAGATTTTGAGGTATTATGGCGGATGTAGTAATAATTTTTTTTTTTAATCATATCACCCCGAGCAAGGCGGCAACGCCACTGATGTGCCGGGGGCTACGTAAGAGTGAAAAGATTGGAAAAGAGAAAACCGGAAACCACATCCTAAACAGGGAACAAGGGATGAGCCTCTGCACCTGTTCAATAGACGTGGGTGGAGTGTGAACCGGGCGATAGTTTAGTCTATCTACTCCAATTGAAAAAAAAGTGAGAAGTTTGGAAAAGAGAAAACCGGAAACCACATCCTAAACAGGGAACAAGGGATGAGCCTCTACACCTGTTCAATAGACGTGGGTGGAGTGTGAACCGGGCGATAGTTTAGTCTATCTACTCCAATTGAACAAAAAAAGAATGGTAAGTAATAATGTGTTGATATGGTTCAAGGAATATTGTGGCATGTTTTGGTCAGGGATAGTGGCTAGTTAAATTTAATTATAAGACAGAGGAAAACAAATTTTTTTCCTATTCCCCTTTTGAACTTGTACCTCATTTTGGTATAATTTTACAAAATAAATATCACTCTTCACTTTAGTACCTAGACTTTTTGAATTTAAAACTGGTGATGTGCGTTGTGGTGCAGTGGATATCGGCTCGGAACGAAAAATCGGGGAGCCGAGTTCAAATTCCAGTTGAATTCATTGCATTCACTTACGCGCAAATACCCCTGGGAAAGGTATTAATCCGTCTCTTCCTTCCAGTTATGGGTTAAATAACAGGACAGATTGGGTTCTATAGCCTTGGTTGGCAACCAGTCTACCACAGAAAGCAATGGCAACCTACTGCGGGATAATCTTCTGCCCAGTCAGTCATGTCTCTTTCGAGACATGATCGTCCAAAGCGTGTATCACGTATGGCACTTAACTGACTGACTGAATATAATAGTTGGAAACATGATTAAGGCTTCTACTGGGCATAAAGTGGGGTTCGGTTTTCTATTGTTATGAAGTAATAAACTGATCCCTCACTAATTACTACTTAATAATATAATACAACTCTTCCCCCTATAGCTATGAGTCAAATAACAGAATAGATTGGGTTTTATAGCCTTGACTGGCAACCAGTCTACTGCAGAAAGCAATGGCAACCTACTGCAGGATAATCTTCCACCCAGTCAGTCATGTCTCTTTCGAGGCATGATTGTCCAAGTGTGTATCACGTCTGACACTTAAATGACTGGCTGATGAGGTAACACAAATTCACAGTTGAGCTGACTAGATATAACCGTAAGTTCTATGTAAGCAGTTTCTTTTCTCGCACTTATTTCTTGTAGAACTCCTTTCCGGCTCTATGTTTCACAGCCAATTTTAATCTTGAAAAATTTAAATACAGTACCAATCGCTATAGGCTGTCCTCCTGATTACTCTTGTTTTGTTCCGGCTTCTTTATAATGTTTCTATTTTTTTTATTCTTTCACATCTAGTAACCTTTTGTGCCTTAGTGGTTTTACTGCCTTATTTGGGATCAAATCGATTAAAAATATATTTTCAGAAAAAAAAAAAAAAGAAGAAAAATGCTTTTAGCACAAAACAACGCCATATTTAGGATGTATACGATCAAATCTTAACTTTCTCAAAAGTTTTTTTGCTCGTTACTTTGTGTGGATTACCTTGCATCAGGAAATGTAGTGGAATGGTTTCCTATTGCCTTCATGGTCTGCAATTCAGAATTTCCTTTGTCTTAGAATGGTTCCTACCCAAAGATAGAAAAAGCCTAGTCTACTCTGCTATTTAACCCATACATATGAGGAAGAGACGGACCCATACCTTTCCAAAAAGGCATTTGTATGAAAGTGAATGCAACAAACAAGCTGGAAATTTTAAACGGCTCACTGGTTCCATTATATGCAGAGGTAAACATTGCACTACCCAAACATCCGTTACTGATGTCAGTTAGCTTTGATTATTACAAGTCCAAACAATCTATGTTAGGAATGTTGAGACGAGTTAGCGTAAGTCGAAGTGAACAAATTCCAAATTTAATATTTTTAAGTATTAAATCATGGTGGGTTTTTTCTTTCCTTTTTCTTTTCTACTATTATTCATTTAATACATGGCCCAAGAGTCACTCAAGGCAGGAGATTACTGAAATAGATTTTTATAAGGGCTGAAGGGAAGAGAAAGGAATGTATTGAAAAGGTTAAGATTACAGTAGTTGGGGAATCCAGCAAGAAATAATATAACAACAACCAACATAGGAAATAACGTATATAAATATATATATATATATATATATATATATATATATATATACGTTATAACAACAACCAACATAGGAAATAACGTATATATATATACGTTATTTCCTATGTTGGTTGTTGTTATATTATTTCTTGCTGGATTCCTCAACTACAGCAAAGTACCATACGTGGAACACTGTTAGTAGAATGAATGCGGGTTAGGAAGTAATACTATAATTCAGGACTCGCAATAGTCGTTACGGTAGCAGTCTTGGCTATCTCTGCCTATCGCTCTCCGCTGATCTGCTTATGTTAATCCCCTGCGGATTTCTCACTCTGCTGAGCTCTTGATCGCTACCCTCCTCTTGTGAGGGGAAGTATATGTAGTAGTAGGAAGAGTTCAATCCGTTGTAATGGGTGATGTCACCATGGCAGAAACCATCCTCTTAAGAGTCTGTTTCTTCTTCTTCGTCTTCTTCTTCTTCTATATGCTCTGTCCCTTCAGGACGTAGGTGATCATGGCCTCCTACAATTCCCTGTCCCTTGTTACTCTTAATACCCCTTATCCTGTTATCCAGCTCAATACCCGCTCCACCATACATCTGCTCAAGTTCATCAAGTATGACATGCGTCGCTATCACTTAGCTCTTTTCCCCTCTATTCATCTCGTGAGCATCAGGTTCTCCAAGCCCTCCTTCCTCGTTACCTGCCTTAAAAACATCAGCTGTCTTTTTCTGATGTAAAGTATCAGTTTTCTTCTCCTCTCCAAAACCTCTTCGTTGCTCACGTTCATGATATACTCAGCATCCTTCTGTAGAACCAGATTTCTGTTACTGTAAGTCTTTCCTTTGATAAGATTGTCCAGCATTCGCTGCCATATTGAAAGACAGACATCACATAACAACCCAGTACTCTCTTCTTTGTTTCCAGTGAGATTTTCCTGTCTCTTAATACTCTACTCAGCTTCTGGAATACTTCTTTAGCCATGCCAATACGCCTTCAGATCTCTGTATCGCACTTTCCGTCTTCTGTTAGAACACTTCTCAGGTATTTAAATTTCTGCACCTGTTTGATTACCCACTTGTAAATGACAATTTAGCCACCTCTTTTTACTGATTATCATGCATTGTTTGCTTGCAGTTTACATGTAGTCCCTTCTTTCTGCTTTCTTATCTACTTTCTGGAGGAGGTCTTGCAGTTTTCTGTATCTGGTATCAATACTGTATCATCTGCGTATCTTATATTGTTCAGGAGTCTATTTTAACTCAATGACAGTTTTGCATAGATGTTCAGAGATTCTATTTTGATTGATTTAAGCACTGTTTAAACACAATATTTCAGGAAAAAATGTCGATTCTAAAATCACACCTTATTTTCCAAACAGCCTTCTAGTTAAATATATTGTTTAATAATATTAAAGCCTAAAGTAAGGATAAATTTTAACTTAATAAGTCAAACGAATTTCTTGACCACCCCAGTATATTTTCATCTCCATATGCATTGAGACTAACAATCAGATCACTTTGAATCACTACTACTCGTACGATCACCGAAGTTAAGCAACATCGAGCATGATCAGCACCTAGATGGGTGACCTCTTGGAAATGCAAGGTACTGTAAGCTTGCATGTGCAGATGATGTAATGGATAACAACTTGGTATTGAAACTTGGACAGTTGGGTTTCAATTCCAGTTTGGTTCGTTATTTTCACTTACTCGCTTACTTGGGAAAAGTATGGACCCGAATCTGCTCTCCCTCAATCTATGGGTTAATTTGTAGGGGTTCTATCAGTTAATAATTATTATCTTTATAAGATAAATAATTCCGACTGTGGAATTCCCTTCCACTCGATTGCTTCCCCGACGGCTACAATCTCCAGGAGTTTAAATGTAAAGTCAATAGACACCTCCTAACACACTAACCTGCTCACATTCCTACTGACATTCCCTATGTCTAACATTCATTCCTCCTGACATTCCCTATGTCTAGCCACTCCTCTTTACCTTCCCCTATGTATCCCCATGCGCAATAGTGGCAGTGAAATGCCTTGCTTGGGGTGAGATGATTAAAAAAAAAAAACTAACATATTTAACTTTCATAAAAGCTTCATACAAAGATTTAATAAAAGCGAAATGTTAAATTGCTATACATTTTTTATTTGTTCTTTATGTTGTCAACCTGTCAGATTATGATCCATATTTGATCTGTCTATGGTCTTCAACTGGTGTGTGTGTGTGTGTGTGTGTGTGTGTGTGTGTGTGCATTTTCTAAAGAAATAAGAAATAATTTATTTATAAATCCAACAGATTTTTATCACCTTAATTGTTATTTTAGTGGATACTCATATTTAAGTAGACACTCTGTTTATTAATCAGTATGTTTATGTATTTTCATCTACCAGTTTGAATATTCTAGAAGTCTTATTAAAGACAAATATTTGTTCACTGAAACTAAAATAATGTTCAAAGTATTGATATATATATATATATATATATATATATATAAACGTTATATATATATATATATATATATATATATATATATATATATATATAAACGTTTGTCGATCATTTTCATAACATATATATATATATTTTTAGCCATATATATTTTTGTGGATCATTTTTATAATACATAATATATTCTTATGAATATATATTTTTTGTATCCATTTTATAATATATATATATATATATATATATATATATATATATATATATATATATATTATAAAATGGATACAAAAAATATATATATTATATGTATATATATATATATATATCCATATAAAATCGATACAAAAAATATATATTCATAAAAATATAATATTATTGTGGATTATTTTTAATCTTTTATGATTTTTAATATAATATAACTAGGATCAACATGGATTATTTACTGAAGAAAGTTCTCTTACTATGGATTATTTTACATTCTTAAAATACCCCTAAAATATTTTCTAATTTTAAATAACCTGCAAAATTTGGTAAATCGTAAAAATAAACAAATCAATAAATCAATCGATCAAAAAGGTATTGATCTCAATCCAATAACAATGATCTGTGAAACGATCTTACAAAACAGTTGTCCAAGATAAGGCACCCTTTCTATTCGGCGTATAGCATTATATAATCAATGATTTACTGACTATTTCACAGAGAGTCAATGATCTAAAGAATGTCTTGGATCAGTGATCTTTCATCGGCAATTAAAAGACTATCATAACAGATGATCCGTGACTGAGATCACTTGAACTCTGTCGGAAGTCTGATTAGCGCGTATTCCTGGTTATAACGGACTTCAGAACGATTATAGTTCAATGACCTCGTATTTGTTATTTGTAATTATATCGACTTATTAATATATGGTTATGTATGGCTACAGTTGTGTCGTTGAGAGATTGACGATGTTTCAAAAGTAAGGTTCGATGCGTAAGGACAATGAACACCCGCAGCGTTGTATCTAGAGTTTAATTCACATTAGGGGTTGTTCTGTGTAAATATAGATATAAAGGAACAATTTAAAGCCTCTAGCATTTGACCAAGATTATAAGCAGTGGCTTTGTAGACCTACTCCATAAAATGGATGACGTACATGCCATCATCCAATACAGAATACATTTTAACGAAACGGTCAGCAAGTTTAACTGGGCAAATTCTTTTTTTATTTTGAAGAAGGCCAATGATTTTTGCGTGCTTTATTTACGTCCGCTAAATCTCAGATACAGGTCTTTAGGTTATTTGTTATAATTGAATTCGTTTATAAATTTTGGATCTTCGAAAATTTAAATGAAAGGTCAATCGTTATCTTCTGTCCTCTTAATTCTTGATCTTTTAGTGTTCTCTCTCCTTAATAGTATTTTTTTCACATTCTGTGACACTCATCAACCTCTTGCGTCTTAGTGTCTTTATTACCTTCCTGGGAGTGAAATGATATGAAATAACTGTAGTTAAATGACAAAAGGGGAAACATTATATTGACATATCCCAAATGACATATCGGAATACCTTTCTTGTTCTACTTCTATGTGTCCTGTTCTTTCAGGATGTAGGCGATCATGGCTTTACACATCTCCTTAGAGTTACACCACGAAACCATCGTTCCGTCATCCACCTAAGCAGATCCTTCAAATATATTATCCGTTGCTTTCCCCTGTCTCTTTTACCCTCTATCTGGCCTGTTAGTATCACGTTCTCCAAGCCCTCTTTCCTCAATGAATGTCCCTGAAACTTTAGCTGTCTCTTCCTGATGCTCAGTATTAATTTTCTTTTCGTTTCCACCCTTTTTAAAACCTCATCATTGTTCACATGCTCGACCCATGATATTCGCAGCATCCTTCTGTAAAACCATATTTCAGTTGCTTCAAGTTTTTCCTTCATTTTTTAAGATATTGTCCAACATTCACTGCCATATTGAAGAACTAACATCACATAGTAACCCAGTACTCTCCTCTTTGTTTCTAGCGAAATTGTCCTTTTTCTTAATACTTTACTCAATTTCTGGAATGCTTTCTTCGCCATGTCAATTCGCTTTCGGATCTCTGTGTCGCACTTTCCGTCTTCTGTTAGAACACTACCCAGGTATTTAAATTTTTGTACCTGTTTGATTTTAGTATCCCCCACCTGTATTTGGCATTTTAGAATGTCCTTTTTACTGATAACCATGCATTGAAGTTAGACCTCTTCAAAAAAGACCCTTTTCATCTAACTTATGCAAACTGATATTATTCCCATTCTCCAAGGTCTAAACTAACTAAATATATCAATTAGTTTGACCTTGGACCTTGGCTATGCCTGCCTCAAGAGCCATCTAGTTTTATCGTTGATGTTTTTCAAAATCGTTGCAAAATTCGGGATATTATTTCCTTGTTTTCATTGTAGCTTCCCAGAGGTTGATGCTATAGCATTGAAAGTGATACCAAATGAAAGCTAATAAAATTTTCTTGCATATGGTGTCAAACACATGAACACCAGTGTAAATTTTAACTAATTTTTATGCACAAACACACATACAGGGGCCCGACAATATTTTTCGGACACTGAAAAAAGTACTTCAAGGTGGTTACTAGTGCCAAAAACTTTTGAGATTGTAAGTACGTAGTTGAGTGTAATTATTTTTTTTAGTTTGGCTTTGATAATTTTAGTTTTTTGTGATTTTTGCGAAAACTTGCCCGACACTATTTTTCGGACATGACAAAAAATCCTATTTTATTAAGAGCTAAGTTCATGTATATGTTGCTGTATGCAAATCTTCTGCTTGTACACTTAGCTCTCATCATTAGAATCAATTATCTGTTCTATTTTACTGGCAAAACAATTAAGTTTAATGAGGTAAAATGCATTCAAAAGAAGTCGTTTGTTTGGCACGGAAGAAGCGGGATGATGGCCTCAGCATCAGAAGGATCGCCATGGATTTGAAGCTGTCGAAATCAACGGTCGAATACATGCTGAAGACAAACTCCGAGCGGAAAAAGAAGAGAGGACGGAAAAGATCAATTGGCAAGAGGACTGAAAGGAGAATGAATAGGACTGTGACACGCCTTTTGACATCTGGAGAAAAAGTTACAGCAAGAAAAGTGAAGGAGAAATGTGAACTGGATGTAAACGTCCGAACAGTACAAAGAACTCTGCATAGGATTGGTTTGAAGTATGCAAAGGCTAAGAAAAAAATTACACTAACAAAGAAACAAAGGAGCAAGACTGGAGTGTGCTAAAAGGTGGTTAACAAAGCATGTTGACTTTAAGAAGGTTATATTTACTGATGAGAAGCGTTTCAAGTTTGATGGGCTCGATGGATGGTGTACTTGGTAGAGAAGGGGTGAGCCTGCTGTACTGAACAAACGACAGATGGGAGGAGGAGGAGTTATGGTTTGGGGTATGATCTTTGCTAATAGAAATATTTGGTTGGAGTGGCTGAAAGGACGACAGAACAGCGAAAGCTACAAACAGTTGCTGGACGAGAAAGCCCTACCAAGTATAAGAAGAGAGATAGGGAATGATTTCGTTCTACAGCAACACAATTGCAGCATCCATGTGTCAAAACTCATGAAAGAATGGATGGCTAAAGTGAATATGACTACTTTGGCATGGCCTGTAAAAAGCCCAGATCTAAATTTAATAGAAAATGTTTGGGAAATGCTTGCACAACTTGTCTATGATGGACCTGAAATAACGAAAGAGGCTCAACTATGGGAACGGATACTAGATGCCAAAAAACAACTAATAGAAACACGTAGAGATGTTATTGTGCATATGTTTGATCATTATGAAGAGAGATTGATAAAAGTTATTGAGAAGAAAGGTGATATTACAGACTATTAACAGTTTTTCAACGATGTCCGAAAAATAATGTCGCGTGTGTTTTGTGAAAAAATGATGAAAAATAAATATTTTTCCTTACCTAATCGATTTTCTTCCATTTTTATTACAGGTATTGTCTTTATATGTTTATGCTGTTCTATTGAAGGAATTTCGCCACTCTATGGTACTCGGAAAGTCGAATACTAAAGTGTCCGAAAAATATTGTCGGGCCCCTGTATTTTTGATGGAGGTATTCGCTTCCGCGGTCGGCACATGGATAGGTTTAGCAGTGAACAACTGCATCCCTGAATCTCTTTCCTGCACATTACCTTGTTTATACAGGCTTCATAAGGTTTGCGCTACCATCATCCTGAAACAATGACATATCGGAACATGCCACGCGTTTCTAGCTCAGTTAGTAAAGTCAGGAGACAAGGCGAGGCTCTTTGGCTTGTGATGTGTTTAACAAGGATGCCTTTGTGGATATTATGGGCTCTTATCACAAGAAACGTAAACAATGTTCAACTTTTCTACTGAATATGGACTGAATGTGGATTTAAGCTAGTATCATTTGTCTTCTTTTACCAATTGTATCTATACACCTCTTGTTAGGATCATTAAGTGCTATATCGGCCATGGGTGCGATGATAAACTGTATCTGACAGCAAAACCGCTGACTGGGGGGATGGGAGGGGCATGGATCCATCTCTTAATTCCTGTTGTTCTCATTTCCACCCTGACCCGAGGTATTAGTTCCAGCTATAGACAAATAGTTACCTTCTAAATTGAGGTCAAAACACTGAAAATCTTGTTGGGGATACCCCTTTTTGCACATAAGAATAGACTCGCCTGATGTGTACATATAATCATGCCTATACAGAGTACGGCAGGTGTGGAGTGGTTGTCAGAGTTAGTTGGTTGGCTGGTTGTTTGTTTTTATGGCAAATCAACCTCGGTGGGTCATTTATTGCCAACTAAATTTTTTATTTATTTATTGCTGGTAATACCTTTTTCTTTCAACAATTTATTGTTGTTTTTATATTAGTTTTGTGTCTAGAAATACTTTTTTCTTTTCGAGTACCAAGATTCATTGGGATTTGTTTTTTTTTAAAGGCAGGGTCCCCAAATCCTATCCACGTTATTTAACCCATAACTGGAAGAAAAGGGTCGGATTAATGTCTTTCCCAAGGGTAACAGTGCTTAAGTGAATGTAGGGTATTCAACTGGAATTCGAACTCGGCTCACCGATTTCTCTTTCCCAGCAGATATCCACTGCATCACAACACACATCCGTCACTAAACGCTTATAGCACCTGGTATTCCCAAGCGGTCACCCATCTAAGTACTGACCAGGCTCAACGTTGCTTAACTTCGGTGATCGAGCGAGAATCGGTGTATTCAGCGTGATATAGCCGTAAGCCAGGTAGTTGGTCAGTAAGAATATAGACTCATTACCCAGACTTACTTCTTCACTACAAGACTGTATATATTGTTTCTACTAATAGTATTCCTAGTAATCCTGAATTGCCTAACCCGTGTTCCAGGTTGTATATTTTTGTTCAATATAACGTAACCTTTTCTATCTCCATATCTGTTTGTGTTATTTATTATTTTATGTGGTTTCTCAACAAGAATCCACAACAAATCTAAAATAGACTTTTATAGTGGAAATTCCAGTAATAATATTTCGGAGCAGAACATGTTACTAGCAATACAATTTTTAAGAAAATCGAAGGAAAAAAATACTACCAGCAATAATCTGGAGGGGAAAAAAATTCACCGGGAATACATTTTTGAAGGAAAATAAAATATTACCAGCAATATATTTCTGAAAGAAAAATTCCCAGCAATATATTTTTAAAAAAATTATCAGAAATATATTTCTGAAAAAACCTGGTCTACAAATTGATTTCTTACAAAGCGTACATGTTATATTCATGCGAATCTAAAGTTTGATAGCATTAATTAACCTACTGAGGTTGATATGCCGTAAAATAAACGAAACCAAATCAGTGCTATATATATATATATATATATATATATATAATCAGCATGCAGTGTGGGTATAGAAGAATCCAAAGGAGTATCCTGTACATACAGTGGTAGGATAACTCTCTAAGAGAGCTCTAAATATATATGTATATAAATATATATAGAGCAAATATAAGAAAAATTCAAGCAGACATGTTATTTCAAAGTAAATCAGAAGTGAAGGCCTATTTCAGGCGAACCATCATCAGCTTCCGTCTTTATTGTACAAAGGATTTTACAGGATTCGTGTAAAATCCTTTGTACATAAAGACGGAAGCTGATGATGGTTCGCCTGAAATAGGCCTACACTTCCGATTTACCATGAAATAACGTGTCTACCTAACATTTTCTTCGATGGCTCGCCTGAAATAGGCCTACACTTCCGATTTACCATGAAAATAACGTGTCTGCCTTAATTTTTCTTATATATATATATATATATATATATATATATATATATATATATATATATATATATATGATGTGCGGTGAGGCTCTTCATCAAGTATTCAAACTGACACAGCCAAGCAAGAGTTGTCAAATGTCAAATGTCTCCATAATTTCAGAAATGTAATCTGTCATCCAGGATGTGCGTGGTGGTACAGTGGATATCGGCTCGGAACGAGAATTCAGGGAGCCGAGTTCGAATTCCAACTGAATTCATTGCATTCACTTACGCGCAAATACCCTTGGGAAAGGTATTAATCCGTCTCTTCCTTCCAGTTATTGGTTAAATAACAGGAAAGATTGGGTTCTATAGCCTTGGCTGGCAACCAATCTACCGCAGAAAGCAATGGCTTTATTATACTGCGGGATAATCTTCTGCCCAGTCAGTCATGTCTCTTTCGAGACATGATCGCCCAAGCGTGTGTCACGTATGGCACTTAACTGATTGAATGCGTCATCCATTTGGCACATGTTGCTTAATTCATGTCGTTTACCATGAGCATTTAAGGCTAGGTTCACCCCGACTCATTTGATGTCAGAGAACACAGCTTATATAGATATTTCCCGTGTATCAAGATACAATGGCGCTATCTACTATTATCTTTGCACATAGATATCCAATGATTTTATCTCGTCAGTATAATACGCAAATATTATGATAAGTTGAACATCCCTAAATGTTTTGCATCCACGGATAGTCCAAAAGCGTCAGGGACATCTATTGCTCACTCACATTTGTCATATACTAGCATCATAGCCCGGCGATGCCCATGCAACTCAGAAATATTTTCATTAGATGATTAATGCAGCATGTTGCGATTTCCAAGTGCTTGTAGTCACCGCCTCACTTTAAAACTCAGTTATATAAAAAAATTATTATATAAAAAAAATGTTGTTTATAAATTTTTCAAAAATTCCATTAAAAAATCTATTTCCTTTTGTTTTGCGTAAACGTAAGTTGATGTTTTGTGTGTGACATTAAACAACATTGCGTTTGTTTTTGTTTCAGAATTACGGGGAAAAATATTTACATTTTTTGTTGACTAAATGAATTTCAGAAATTTTCGAAAAATATTGAAAAATGCAGACATTTAATTTTAGAGGAAAGAGTTACATTTATGCCACACGAATTACAGACAGTTGATTTCCTGCATTAAATTTTTAGAGAAAAAACAGCTATATTTTTTTAAATTTGATTTTCTGAAGTATGAAATATTAAATCTGAAAAAAAAAATTGTTTCGAAATTACGGCGGAAAATATTTACATTTTCTTGATGAAATGAATTTCAGAAATTTTCGAAAAATATTGAAAAATGTAGACATTTAATTTTAGAGGAAAGAGTTACATTTATGCCACACGAATTACAGACAGCTGATTTCCTGTGTAAAATATTTAGGGAAAAAAAACCTATTTTTTAAAAAATTTTATTTTCTGAAGTATGAAATATGAAATCTGAACAAAAAAAAGAAAGACTTAATTAAATTAACCATTGGCACTTTTTTTAACACATTTAGTTTTTTTTTGAAAAAACACTTTTTTTAAAAAATATTTCTTTTGTTTCAAAATTACGGGGAAAAATTTTCACATTTTTTGTTGACCAAATGAATTTTTAAAACATTTGAATAAAAATTAAATATAAAGGCTCATTTTTTTAGTCGCGTTTGACACGTGTGATTCAATTTCTGTAACGTAATCTAGCAACCATCTTAGATCTTAGATGTTTTACGGAGCAAATGTAAACAATCGGTTCTATTGGCCAAAAAGTGCGAATGGTAAAACTTGCTAAAATTAAACTCAAAAGCATGTGTCGACCTGGCTTCCCTGTAGATATGTGTCCCTAGAAAGTTTGAAAAATGTAGGCCTGCATTACAGTTACACACAGACTCACAGATTGCCTTTTATATGCATAGCGTGTATCACGTATGGCACTTAACTAGCTAACTAACCTACCGTAGAGTGAACGTCCAATAAAGGCGAGTAGACAGTTGAGGTTTTGGAGATTATTTGAGGAATTGTTCTACTCAATTATGAAATCAGTCAGTTCAGTGCCATACGTGATACACGCTTTGGGCAATCATGTCTCGATAGACACATGACTGACTGGGCAGAAGATTATCCTGCAGTAGGTTGCCATTGCTTTCCGTGGTAGACTGGTTGCTAGCTAAGACTATAGAACCCAATATGTTATGTTATTTGACTCATATCTAGAGGGAGAAGATATGTATTATATTAATAAGTAGTAATTATTGAGGGATCAGTTTATTACTTCATAACAATAGAAAACAGATCCCCTACTTTATGCCCAGTAGAAGTCTTAATCATGATTTCAACTATTACATTCACTCAGTCAGTTAAGTGACATACGTGTTACACTTGATTTGGGCGATCATGTCTCGAAATAGACATGACTGACTGGGCAGAAGATTATCCCGCCTAGGTTGCCATTGCTTTTTGCGGTAGATTGGTTGCCAGCCAAAGCTATAGAACCCAATCTGTCCTATTATTTAACCCGTAACTGGAGCGAAGTGACGAATTAATACCATTTCATTAAGGAATTCAATTGGATTTTGAACTCGGCACTCCAATTTCTCGTTCTGAGTCGATACCCACTGCACCACAACGCACATCCATTCTGAAATATTTGACTATATTTCTCATATGTGGTGTGGTAATTATTTACATTCTTTAAATTAGTCAAACGGAGGTTCTCATCTTCACTGCCATATTCAAGATTTTCGGCCGTTGAACTCTCCGACCGTCCTCAGGTGAAGGAAATTTTGAACTTTCGATCACCTGAGGAGATTTCCGTTCTATGAGTCATTTAATTTTCGAATGTATTAGTTATCTCTCTTTAGATGAACTCTCACCACTGCTATAGCAAAGTGTTGAACTCACAACTCTTGGACCAAATGTAGTTGGTTAGATACATGGATTTGACCCAAAGAATAAACCCGTTCTCAGTCGCAATATTATTTTGTTTTTGGTTATTTAACCTTGTTGTGCTGCAGTGAATATCGGCTTGGAACGAGAAATCGGAGAGTCGAGTTCGAATTCCAGTTGAATTCGTTGCATTCACTTACGCGCAAATACCCTTGAGAAAGGTATTAATCCGTCTCTTCCCTCCAGTTATGGGTTAAATAACAGGATAAATTGGGTTCTATAGCCTTGGTTGGCAACCATTCTACTGCAGAAAGCAATGGCAACCTAATGCGGGATAATCTTCTGCTCAGTCAGCCGTATCTCTTTCGAGACATGATCGCCTAAAGCGTATATCATGTATGGCACTTAACTGAACCTCGGAACACTAACCATCAATTAAAGTTACACCACTACTAACCATGGGTATATTATAACTGATGTGAAAATATCAGAAAATATCAAATACAAATTTTATTTGAAATATTTTACATGCAGGCACTTTAAACTGTGTACTTTGATTTAACATTAATAGGAACTGAAAAACATTAGATAAGAAAACCAGGTACTGAAAATTGTAATTAAATTGTAATTAAAATGGCGTCATTTGCGCTGGGTAGGTGCAACTCAAAATGCCAAATACAGGTGGGGGAAACCAGAATCAAGCAAGTACAAAAATTTAAATAGCTAGGAAGTGTTCTAACAGGAGATGGAAAATGCGACACAGAGATCCGAAGGCGAATTGGCATGGCAAATGACGCTTTCCAGAAGATGAGTAAAGTACTAACACACAGGAAAATTTCACGAGAAACAAAGTGCTATGTGATGTCAGTTCTTCAATACGGCAGTGAATGCTGGACAATATCATCGAAAATGTGGACAAAACTGGAAGCAGCGGAAATGTTGTTCTACAGAAAGATGCTGCGGATATCGTGGACCGAGCATGCAAGCAACGAAGGAAAGAATGGCAACAAAAAGGAAATTGATACTGTGCATCAGGAAGAGACTGAAGTTCCTGGGACACGCAATAAGGAAGGAGAGCTTGGAGAATCTGATACTGACTGGCCAGATCGAAGGAAAGAGAGACAGAGGAATGCAGCGGATAACATATTTGCAGGGCCTGATCAGGTGGATGACGGAACGGGGGTTGCGAGGTGTAATAGGAGCAAGCATACTAAGAGCCACAAGGGATAGGGAGACGTGGAGAACCATGATCTCCTGCGTACTGAAGGGACAGGGCACATAGAATAAGAAGTTGCTGATATCTGGCCATGACTTTAATCCGATTTGAATGACCGACGGTTTTTGATTTGTTTTCAAAGAAAAAGAATTTTTATATTTACTTAAGAAGTTTCCCTTTCCGTCATATGTCTTGAAAGCAAATTAAGATTCTTTTCGTGTCTTGAAAGCAAATTAAGATTCTTTTCGTGTCTTGAAAGCAAATTAAGATTCTTTTCGTGTCTTGAAAGCAAATTAAGATTCTTTTCGAAGAGTAGATTTCGTTCGTTCAGTTTACTGTCCATTAGGGGCTTAAAGGTTCTGAGGGGTCTATTATATTAAAATATCTGGAGCCCCTTACAAAGGGCACGGACTAATTGACTGTAATATATAACTAGTGAGTTAGTTGCCTCGAGGTACTAGTAAGCTGGTCCTTGAAATCTGCTTCTTCTTCTATGTGCCGTGTCTCTTCAGGACGTAGGCGATCATGGCCCTCCACTTCCGCCATCCATTGTTGCACTGAATAATCTTTCTCTTTTTATTCCCTTCAAACCCCGCTGGACCATCCATCTGTTCAAGTCCAACAGGTATGTCGTGCGCTGGTGTCCCTTTGTCTCTTTTTCCTTCTATCCGTCCCATGAGGATCAGGTTCTCCAAGCTCCCTTTCCTCATTGCATGTCCCAAAAACTTCAGCTCTATTTTCATGATTTTAAGTAACAGTTTTCTTTTAGTGTCCAACCTTTTCTAAACCTCGTGTTATCTGTCAATGGTATCCTCAGCATCCTTCTATAGAACCACATTTCGGTGGCTTCAAGTCTTTTTTTTAATCTTTGATGAGATTGTCCAACATTCACGGCCATATTGAAGGACAAACATCACATAACAATCCAGAACTCTCTTCTTTATTTCTAGCGAGATTTTCCTGTCTCTTGATACTCTACTCAGCTTCTGGAATGCATCCTTCTGCTTTTGGATCTCAGGAATATAAATGTATGGTGACTGCTGGGACCACAAAATGAAGGTTCAGTTTATATATTGATGTCAATATAGAATTGATCCCCCACTTTATATCCAGTATGCTTCGGTAGAACTACATTTCAATTGCTTCAATTCTTTTCTTCATCTTTGTTGATATTGTCCAGCATTCGCTGCCATATTGAAGGACAGACATCATATAACTATCTACTACTCTCTTCTTCGTTTCCAGTGAAATTTTCCAGTCTCTTAATACTCTACTCAGCTTTTGGAATGCATCTTTCGCCATGCCAATGCGCCTTCGGATCACCGTATCCTCCGCTGTTAAAACACTTCTCAAGTATTTCAAATTCTGTACCTGCTTGAGTTAAGTATCCCCCATCTGTAACTGGCATTTTGGGCTCCTCTTTTTACTGATTACTATGCATTAAGTTTTCTTGTAGTTTATTTGTAGTTCTTTCTTTCCGCTTTCTTTAACTACTTCCTGTAGAAGTTCTTGCAGTTTTTTCCTGTATCTGCTATCAGCATTGTCATCTGTGCATCTTATAGTGTCCGGATTGCAGCCACCATAGACGACTCCTGGCAGAATTTCTATAGCTCTCAGAATAATCTCGCTGTAGACGTTTGATAGATCCGCTGAGAATACACATCCCTGTCTTCCACCCCTTTCAATCTTTGTTTACCTGCTGAACTCGTTTCCTGTCTGTATGCAGGCAGTTTTCTGCCAGTAAAGGTTCTCGATTATACTAAGGTCTTTCCCAAATTGAATCCATAGCAAAATCTACTGCTAATAAGGTTGGGTCACTATGTCGATCCAGGATGTTTTTTCCACCTGAATCCATCCTGCATATATACAAGTCAACCATCCGTCCGTGCATGGAGTACTGCTGCCATTTATGGTCAGGTGCCCCTGCCGTTCTCCTCAGTGTTCTTGACAGGCTCCAAAGGAGAGTCTGTAATGTGATAGGTACTGATCTGGCGGCTCGACTGCAGCCACTTCCCCATTGTCGAAAGGTGGCCTCCCTTTGTCTGTTCTATAAATACTTTCATGGCTTCTGCTCAGACGAACTTAAGTCACTGATGCCTCCTCAACAGGTGTTTACTCGTGCAACCAGACTGGCATCTGAGTCCCACCCATTCACAGTCAGGTTAGCCAAATGCAGACGACAATTCTACTCCTGCAGCTTCTTCTCTCGCACTTCCCGCCTGTGGAACTCGCTCCCGTATTCTTGCTTTCCTGACGGCAACAACCTCCAGAAATTTAAATGCAAAGTTAATACTCATCTACTAACCACTGGCCTCTAGCTCTCTCCCCTCCCCTGTATAACCTTCCCTTTCTCTCCACCTATGTATCTGTCATCGCACCTGCTTTCTATTGTTCCTTTCTAACTAGTTTGTACTCCTCACTCTTTTCTAATTAATCTTTTTACATTTATGTAACCCCCTGCACATCAGTGGCGTTTCCGCCTTGCTCGGAGTGAAATGATTAAAAAAAAAAATGTCAAGGTTACCAAGCGTCTGTATCAGGTTTTTGTGCCGTAATTTGTCGAATGCCTTTGCATAGTGAATGAAACACAGGTGTACGTCCTTCTGCCTTTCTATTGCCCTTTCACGGCATAAATATTGTGTTCTGTGTTCCAGTGGGCTTGACGAAACCTCCGATGTTCTTGTCCTATTTCTGGTCTGATTCTGCTGCCCTCTCTGTTCACCAGAATTCTGATAATGAGCTTTGTTATATGAATCATTAAGCTTACACCCTTTTCTATTTTTATGTATCTGCTGAATTTGTTTCATGCTAGTAGGCAGACAATTTGCTGCCAGCAAAGGTTGTATTAAACGATAGAGACAACTTAGTCTTACAGATTTTAATTTTATTTTTCTCATATTTTCTAATAAAGCGTTTTACTTACGAATTATATTTATACAAATATTGCCAATATGTTAACCGAGTACTTTCGAACGTCATCGTTCATCATCAGGGTCAAATTTTACGGTTTTACAATTTTAAAGATCAACAATTGCCTTAGAGCAGAAAACGTTTTACTACATTTTGAAGAACTAAATAAACGTTAAGAAATTTCTTTTAAAAATTCAATGCAAGTAATAATGTGATCACGTGCAAGAGCGAAAATATGTGATCAAGTAGAGGCGTGAGTTATCTGATTACGTGGAATATTTGAGTTGCAAAAATAATTTTAAATACCATCAAAAATACAAAAAAAAAATTCCCTATAATATATATATATATATATATATATATATATATATATATCCCTTCTGTCACACCCAAGAATTCTTTTAGCTTTTTTTTCTTAGGTCTTAATGTGAGATCCTCAATAGTAGATGCATCAATATATATGTTGCCGTCATTTTAGACACCACTCCTATCTGCTTAGTTCTTCCGAGATTTCGCCACTGTTGTAGACAATCGTGATATGTGTCTAGATAATTACCACAAAAGTAATTTAAGTGAATAGTAATTTAAGTGAATAGATGTATCATTATTATGGAATTATACTAGACAATACAAAGCCTTTTAACTACAAAAACAGTAAAAACAGTTAAACAGTACCTCACAACTACTTCGTTGTGAGGTACTGTTTTCGTTGTGAGGTACTGTTTAACAAAATATGTGTTTGATCCCATCTGAGAAATCTATATGCGGGACCTTGTGCTAAAATTAACTAAATTAACAAAATTAGACTATGTTTCTTACATTAAATGTAAATAAACAAATGAATAAAAAATCAAGTTAGCGGAGAAAGAAAGAAATAAAGAAAAAAAGAAAGAAAAATTGAAAAAATATAAAGAAAGAAAGAAAGAAAAAGGAAAAGAAAGAAAGAAAATAGGATAAGAATTTGAGGAAATATTAAGAAAGAAAAGGAGAAAAATATATATTAAGAAAGAAAGGCAGACGACAAGAAAAAAAAAGCCATACTAGGAAGAGGAATAAAGAAAGAATATAAGAAGAAAACTGGGGAAAATTAAGAAAGAAAGAAATAGCGGAGCCATATGTAGAAAGAAAGAAAGAAAGAAAGAAAGAAAAGTAAAGAAACAGAAAAGAAAGAAAATGTAAGAACGAGGGAAAGAAAGAAAGAAAGAATACCGAGAAGAAAATGTGAAAAAAATGAAGAAAAAACGAAATAGTAGAGACGTATTTAAAAAGAAAGACAGAAAGAAAAAATAAAAATAAAAAAGAAGAAATAATAAATGAAAATTGGAAAGAAGAAGAAAAGAAGGAAAACTTCAATAAAATAAGACAGAATAACAGGAAGAAAATTAGGAAAGAAAAAAGTAACGGAGACATATTTGGAATGAATGAATGAATGAATGAATGAAGGAAGGAAGGAAGGAAGGAAGGAAGGAAGGAAGGAAGGAAAAGAAAAAAGAAACAGAAAAGAAAGAAAATTTAAGAAAGATAGAAAGAACGTTAGGAAGAAAATTGAAAAATTAAGAAATTAAACAGTAAAGGCTTTTAGAAAGAAAGAAAGAAAGAAAGAAAGTAAGGAAGGCAAGGAAGAAATAAATAAACTAGAAAAATGAAAGAAAAAAGAAAGCAACAGAAAAGAAAGAAAATTTAAGAAAGAAAAATAATTGTAAGAAAATTGGAGAAAATTAAGAAAGAAATAGTGGATGCATATTTAAAAAAGAAACAAAGAAACAAAAAAAAAAAAAGAAAGAAAATGGCGAGCTACTGCTTACCTATAGACAGGAGCTGTCCAGTCTTCATTTAATGTCTTATAGAGTTCAAAAAGGCCTCTGCATTCTTGTGGCTGATGAAACCCTTTTCATAGAGACGAAACGTCGAAAACATCTCACTGTTATGTCTCTATTTTTATGGAATGTGTTTAGACAGACTGCATTCATAAGTTCCACTAATTCTAACCTTCACGGCTAAGACCGACCACGCCACGCCACGCCACGCCACGCCACGTACATTGTAGCAAACCCTAAACATTCCCTTCGTATGCCATTGGTGAGATGTATGTTCGAAAGCGCTTATTTGTGGAACCAACTCCTAAGTGGATGCTTTCCCGATCACTAAAATCTTAACCTTTTCAAGTCTGGGATTAGCAGATATCTTACTTCATGTTGCCATAAAATATGTAGATAACTCAGTAACCGTCTAAATTGAGTGACTCTTGAGCCAAGTACTGACCGAACATTAGTGCAAAAAATCAATACATGCCTGCCAAGGATCTCGCATTAACAAATAATATAATAAGTTAATAATTTATTCAGTTATATAGAATAATGTGCTAATATATTTTATGTTTTTATGGTCCACAGGTTTGGATTCATTTATAAATAAACAATTATATTGAAAATTGCATAATGAAATCCCAAACACCAAATCAAGTTATCAATCCTCAATTTTATAATAAAGACCGTTAAATATATATATATATATTAGCAGTATAGCCCGGCATTGTTCGGGTGTAATGAAAGCTTTAAAACTAATCCATGGTCCTGGAGCTCAGACTCTTTGGACGTTGGCACGAAAGAAAAAAAGCAATAGTTGTTTCCAGTTAAAGCGAAACCGTAGACTGAAAGAAAAATGAATGGATGTAAGTCAAATTTTAATTTCCTGGTATCGATATCAAATAAGTTTGTTTCGTCGTAAACTGAATTTCGAAAGCTAAATAAGTCCTCTGAGTAAATGGTATCATGGCTGAGACTAAGAACTACAATTATACCTACTTAGCGCCAAACCCGAAGCAAAAACTAAAATAAAAGGGCTGAAAAAAATACAGACATACAGGCAGATAAACAGACACACACAAACATCTTGCCTTTTATATATATATATATTATCGATTTTCTTCACTATTGTAAGAGCTGCAACCTTGAAACTTCTGAATATTGTTTCTTATGTCTTTGTCTATGAGTGTATCAAATTTGATTAAAATCGGACCACTTCTTCTATAACTCGATTTTTTCGATTATCGGTTTTCTATATTTATCGGGGATACCTCGACACAAAAGCTATTTAAGAACACTCGCAAAAACTTCTAGTACAACTGTGTAAATTTTCAAGAAAATCGGTTCAACTGTTTCGGAGTCTATAGGTAACGGACACACACACACACACACACACACACACACACACACACACACAGAGACAAAGTTCCATTTATAAATAAGTTTATATATATATATATATATATATATATATATATATATATATATATATATATATGCTCTCACACCCTGATTGAGCACTCTGGAAGAATGGTAGACTTTGAAAAACAGTACCTACTCTAGCATCTACGCATCGTTCATTCAGCAATGAATTAGAACACTTTCAGCTATTGGGCGTGTGTAATGATAATGTACACGATAAAAAGTAGCTCAGACGTAGAATCGCCGACTGACTCCAGTTCGGTCGGGTTTCAATCCTGGGTTAAAAGTAATCGGATGTCTAACCGTACTGATGAACTGTGATACAGCGAAACAGATCTATCTGCGGATGACTATATATATATATAAATGGATAACATCTAATGAGCCAGACGGAAAGGCAAGCTTTCCCTGACTATCCGTTTAGGTGAAACCTAGGTAGGTCCGTCTGGCTTATTAGCTGTTTATTTATTTATTTCGCTCTACCTCTGTATTGAGCACTTTCTGTCAGATGATTACCCGTATCGGGTTTTTTTATTTGGGCTTCGTGCTGATCTCGGTTCAAATTCTTTTGACTGACGTTCATGTACTAAGCTCTTTGTTTTTTTTCAAACCATGTTTTTCCTTGTTTCGATAGTTTTCGAGGAAGGTTTTTCGACAAGAGTACATTTATTACAATCTCACTTACTACATTTTGAAGAACTAAAAAAACGTTAAGAAATTTCTTTTAAAAATTCAACCTAAGTAATAATGTGATCACGTGCAAGAGCGAAAATATGTGATCAAGTAGAGGCGTAAGTTATCTGATTACGTGGAATATTTAGAGTTGCAAAAAAATTTTAAATACCATAAAAATACATACAAAAATTCGCTATAGTATATATATATATATATATTTTAATTCAGATACTTCAATCCAAGAGAAAAAAGCAGGAAGGTAAATTCCAAAAACCCGATCCTAATTAATATTAAAAATTTTATTTTAATATTAAAAAATGATACAGGAAGAGAGCTCCATGTAATAAAATATTACAGAGCAAATATATATTAAAAAAAGATTAATTCAAAGATGTTGAATGGCCATTTCGATATGAAGATCCCCACGGGGGATAACACATCACCTCAGCAACAGAAAAATCCTTTCAGAAACTGGAGAAAAATTAGTCTACTTTTCCTTTTTAAATAGATTTGCAAAGAAATTAAAAAAGAAAATAAAAAGGAAAAATAAAGGAAAAGAAAAAGAAAAAGATAAAATCAAATCAAATAAACAAGAAAAGAAAAAATTGACATCGTCTGGGTTCGCAAAAAAAAAAGAAAGAGAATTGTAACTAAAAATTAACAGACAGCCGTGTTAAATCGACGTAAGGTTAAGCAACACGGAAAAAAGGTGTAAGTTAGGTTTTTGAATTTGTCCAGCGTCTGTAATATTTTTTAAAAAAAATTTCTTTCTTTTCTTTTCTTTTTCCCTCCCTTCCTTCCTTTATTTCTCTTATCTCCCACCTTTTTTCGTGTTGCTTAACCTTACGTCGATTTAACACGGCTGTCTGTTAATTTTTAGTTACAATTCTCTTTCTTTTTTCTTTGCGAACCCAGACGATGTCAATTTTTTCTTTTCTTGTTTATTTGATTTGATTTTATCTTTTTCTTTTTCTTTTCCTTTATTTTTCCTTTTTATTTTCTTTTTTAATTTCTTTGCAAATCTATTTAAAAAGGAAAAGTAGACTAATTTTTCTCCAGTTTCTGAAAGGATTTTTCTGTTGCTGAGGTGATGTGTTATCCCCCGTGGGGATCTTCATATCGAAATGGCCATTCAACATCTTTGAATTAATCCTTTTTTAATATATATATATATATATATATATATATATATATATATATATATATATATATCCCTTCTGTCACACTCAAGAATTCTTTTAGCTTTTTTTTTATGTCTTAATATAAGATACTCAATAGTAGATACATCAATATATATATTGCCGTCATTTTAGACACCACTCGTATAGAATAATTAGCCTGATCAAGATGTAAAGAGTTATGTGGGAAAATTTAAGGAGGATAAAGGACAATAAAAGAGCAGGTTTCAGGAACACAAAATATAGCGATTTGCATTGAATGTAAATGCTTAAAGATTATGGCAAAACATAATCTCGAAGAGAGTTCCATATGCGAAAAGCGCCTGAAAGAAATTATTAGATATTAAATTTTGGTTGAATTTAGTTAAAGATTAAGTTTCCAATCTAGTCTATTTTAAGTGCAATACGTGATACACGCTTGGGCGATCAAGTCTCGAAAGGCTGGGTAGAAGATTTTCCCGCAGTAGGTTGCCATTACTTTCTGTGGTAAACTGGTTGTTAACCAAGGTTATGGAACCCAATATGTCCTGTCATTTAACTCATAGCTGGAGGAAGAATCGACGGATAAATACGGATTAGTCAGTCAGTCAAATGCCATACGTGATACACGTTTGGGCGATCATGTCTCGAAAGAGACATGGCTGACTGTGCAGAAGATTATTCCGCAGTAGGTTGCCATTGCTTTCTGCGGTAGACTGGTTGCCGACCAAGGCTATAGAACCCAGTCTGTTCTACTATTTAACCCATAACTGGAGGGAAGAGACGGATTAATACCTTTCCCAAGGGTATTTGCGCGTAAGTGAATACAGTGGATTCAAGTGGAATTCGAACTCGGCTCCCCGGTTTCTCGTTCCAAGCCGATATCCACTGTACCACAACGCACATCGGATTAGTAGTACACTTAAATTCATGCGCTCGACGTACCAAGTAGTAAAGCTCATCAGGACGATTACATAGACACTTGTACCCATAATGGGAAAGAGACAGGAAGGAAAGCTTGAAGGATTTGACACTCACGGGGCATATCGAGGGCGGAAGAGATAACAGTAGGTAACGGGCCACCCTACCTAACAAGCCTCGATGACAGAACGGAACATGAGGCTTGACCAAGAAAAAACAAACGTTGCTAAAGGCTACAGTGAATAGGAAGTTGTGGAGAGCCTTAAACGCACATCTCCTGGAAGGGCACTTTACGTAGAAGAATATGAGTGTGTATGTTTTCATGAGTGTTACTTAGTGTATGTGAATGAAATATATATTAGAATACAATGTTTTCTTACAAATCAACTAATCAAATAACATTCAGGGTGCAGCAGAAATAGCTCCCACATAAACCTCCCATATAATTTGTGGCAATGGTGTCTTACTCTAGCTGAAGTGTTATCATAATGTAGGAGGTGTTTCTGCCTCGCCTTCTATAACACTGGTGAAAAAAATTGAAATGCTGTCTATACACTAAGCATCTTTATTTTGAGGGCTTCTTCTTCTATGTGCCCTGTCCCTTCAGGACGTAGGTGATCATGGTTCTCCACGTCTCCCTATCCCTTGTGGCTCTTAGTATGTTTGCTTCTTTTACTCCTGGCAACCCCCGTTCCGTCATCCACCTGATCAGGCCCTGCAAATATGTTATCCACTGCCTTCCTCTGTCTCTTTTTCCTTCTATCTGGTCAGTCAGTATCAGGTTCTCCAAGCTCTCTTTCCTCATTGCCTGTCCCAGGAACTTCAGTTGTCTCTTCCTGATGCTCAGTATCAATTTCCTTTTTTGTTGCCATTCTTTCAAACACCTCATCGTTGCTTGCATGCTCAGTCCACGATATCCGTAGCATCCTTCTGTAGAACCACATTTCTGCTGCTTCCAGTTTTGTCCTCATTTTCGATGATATTGTCCAGCATTCACTGCCGTATTGAAGAACTGACATCACATAGCAATCCAGCACTCTTTTCTTTGTTTCTAGTGAAATTTTCCTGTGTGTTAGTACTTTACTCAGCTTCTGGAACGCGTCCTTTGCCATGCCAATTCGCCTTCGGATCTCTGTGTCGCACTTTCCATTTGAGGGCAGTGAACCTGAAAATAACCTTACTTTTTCTTGGTTAGCTACCGTTTTTGGTGTACAGAAAAGCCTCCTTTTTTAAAGAAAAAAAAGCATTTTTTTTTTCATTTATTATCTGCAGTTATGATATTGACCGATGGTAATATTTCTCAAAGTAAAATCATAAAACTTCACAATTCGTATTTAAATAAAAAAATATTGGTCTGCTTATTGAGAAATGCTATTCTTTCAATTACAATCAGACCATAAGTCTTTAAAAATATCTCGATTGAATACACCAAGACTAACCAGTAATTTCATCAAATCATTTAATACACTAACAGCAGGAACAGGAATCTTCACTTTCTTGCCTGTCCGTCATGTTCAACCTTATTTACGTTTCTTTTGATACGTCATCAGTAGTCGGCCATCATTCGTTTGTCCCAACATCCCTCTTCCATTCTTTTGATACCCTGATGGAATCGTTGTCCTTCCTCATCGCTCACATCACCGGAATTATCCGGAAATTTATCTAGATGGTTTTGTAAGAAATAAATCGTAATATTCATATTAACGTATTACTGATAAAATGTATTACTGATACATTTTATCAGTTAATTTTAATTTGGGTGATAAATTGAAAAAAAATTGGTACTTATATTTCAAATTTTTAGACTCAAAAACACTTTCTTAGAAAAAATCTTTATTTTAGGTCAGTCAGTCAAGTGCCATACGTGAAACACACTTGGGCGATCATATCTTGAAAGAAACGTGACTGACTGGGCAGAATATTATCCCGCAGTAGGTTGCCATTGCTTTCTGCGGTAGATTGGTTGCCAGTCAAGGCTATAGAACCCAATCTGTCCTGTTATTTAACCCATAACTGGAAGGAAGAGACGGATTAATACCTTTCCCAAGGGTATTTGCGCGTAAGTGAATACAATGAATTCAACTGGAATTTGAACTCGGCTTCACGATTTCTCGTTCAGGAGCCGATATCCACTTATTTTATGTGGCTGACATGAATTAATCTGCCTACCTGAAAATCGACGGGTTTTTATGAAACAGTCAGTTCAGATCGTAAATTTATCCAAAAATGAGAAATTTCAGTACTGCAAAAACGTTAGCTAACCATGAAAATCTAAGGTCATTTTCGCAATATCAAGTTTGCTGAAAAAAAGTGTTTTCTTCCTTGGCATCAAAAATCGTGTTGACTTGCAATAATCAAGCCGTAATAAAATAGTTGCAAAATTATTCAAACGTCTTTGAATAGTGTAGGGGAGGGTGGGGAGACTTGGCCACCCCTGTGTCTAAGCAAAACCCAAATATGAAACTAATTCTTAGCTTTGTTTCTGGAGAGCTCTTCTGTAGTGAGGAATAACTGGCCCACTGTTGATTACTTCCCTTGAAACATGGTTGAGAGAGAGAGAGAGAGAGAGAGAGAGAGAGAGAGAGAGCATTGACTCATTTTGGAGGTAAGTTTTTCAATTATTCAGTTTTGCCTTCGAACCCATAGTAGCTTTTATGACATTGTCAGTGTTCTGTTTTTTTACATCTGTAAAGAGTGTCCGTTTAGCCTAGCTTTCAGCATATTTCTTAAAAAGTGACAGTCATTATTAATTTTTACTGATTTTTCGTGTTCAGCTTTTCCTTGTAGGGGAGAGTTGGCCACAGGCTGGCCAACTCTCCATATTGTTCATACTGGTTTTATACCTTCACATGACTGGGTTCTGAATGAATTTGTGGTAGTTTTTCATGCATTCCTTTGTATTAGGGTGTCTATACAGTGTAATCATTAACTCAAAAACCACTTAGCTCAAACAAATCTTAGCTCAAGCACCTCTTAACATAAATTACCTTGTTGTTCAAATTTCTCAAAGCTGTCTGTTAATTTTACTGCACAGGTTGTTCAAACCTTATCTGGCTTGTTCTTTATTAATAAAATATTTCTTTTCACAGATGGTAGAATAGAGATTGATTTTCTGAGAAGGAGCGGAAAAATCCAGAGAAAGTTTATCAATCCCCATGTTGAAGACATTGACAGAATGCCACTTAGCATCATAAAAGCCAAGCTGACACGAACCAAACCCTCTGGAACAACAGAACGCACCAAGAACACTTTCTTCTTTCAAGAGTCGTTGGACAAGTTGAACATTTACTAATTAGAACACATCTGTGGAACAGATTTATAAGTAGTGTGTGTGTGTGTGTGCGTGTGCGTGTGTTTACATTTCATCATTCATGTGTAGTATTGATCATATGAAGACCATTATATCGATGAGCCCATCACATTTCAGAATATCATCAGGTGTTATTATGATGCAGAAATGATGTAAAGACTAATAAATAGGCTCATTTTGTTGTATTTTGTTACTGTCGTATTTTGTTGCTGAAAAAGCTGACTTCTTTTAATGTGACTAACTTTCCCCATTTGGGCCAAGTCTCCCCACTGAAGAGGCCAAGTCTCCCCATGTCCTGACCAACTCTCCCCATACAGGACATATCTGGAATTTTGTTCTCAACTTTTTTTTTTTACATACTGACATGAATAAAACTTGTTCCATATCATGAAAAATGTGTGTTGTTTATGTGTGCAAATTTCCAGTTTGATAAGACCAATCACCTCAACACCAGTGAAAGAAATATAAAAAAAGGAAGATTTTGTGACTAACTCTCCCCACCCTCCCCAATCTTTCAGTTTAATTTCATTTACTCATCATTGTGGAATAGTAATCTTGGAATTACGATAAAAAGACAATGAAATGTATAGATCGGGCGAGCTGGGACTAAGTTAAAAACATCAAAAGTATTTTATTGTATATCTATTTAATCTGTAAAAAACAACGAAATTTCGTTTCCTCCATGAACGTAATAAAACATTTTCATAATAGATAATAAATATTTTAGTAACAGCAGCCATTGATGTTTATTTTTAAATTCCTACTTTGCCCGGAAAGGTATACTTTGCATCATGGGGGAAGTGTGTTACAAACATAAATTTATAATTTTGCTGAACAATCATTTGCTTTGTTTTCTTTTGCTAACAAATGTAAAAAAATAAACCCAAAACATCAAAAAATGAATCAGCAAAAACATAAAAAATACTCATTAAAAATATTTTAATAACGTTTAGAAAGAAAAACTTTTCTAGTTTATATTTAAATTAATCATTTGCCTTGCAAGGCATCACTTTCATCAACAAGAGATTGAGCTGCACAAATCAAAAAATAGGTTTTTCTAGACCGACTTCTTTTTAAAGTTAATAAAAAAATATCATATTCAAGAACAAATCTATTAAAATAAAAAAGAAACAGTTATTTTTTTTTATTTGTAAATGATTCACAAGGCATAACTGGTATCAGAAAATCGATTTTGTACAGTGATGTTCTCCCTGTACAAGGCCTTGGAGCCACTGAAGGCAGGCACTAGAAGGTAAGAGGTACAATATGATATGTGCAGAAGATAACGGTTAAACCTAGATTGAACAGGTTAAGATTGTAGCAATGGCGGAAGCAGCCTCTTGGGAGTGGGTTCCACAAATTAGCGGCTCGTGGGAAGAAGCTGCTTGAGTGGAACTTATATCTCACCAGTTAGATATGAAGGTAATGAGGGTGGTCCGCTACATGGCAGGTCTTAGTCCTGGAGGTTAGGAATGGTGGTTCAAAGCAGTTTAGTTCATCTGAACACTCACTATTGAAATAGTGATAGAGCAGCGAGTTGCATGAGACATCGTCTGTGAGAAAGAGCTGCAGAGTTAAAAAATAATTCGTTGCGTCAAAGGAATGCGCTCTTCGAATCTGTTGGAAGTGGGAAGCGAAAACTGAACATTTGATACTCATATATGGCAACAGAATTACACTTTCACTTTGATCTGACTGTAATATATTACCTTGAACAGCGGATGTAATTGACAGATACATCCGGCCGCAGATAAAATCAACAAAGTGACAACGTTCAGAAGCAATAATTTTTTTTTTTTTAATCATTTAGAAACGCCACTGATGTGCAGGGGGTTACATAAATGTAGAAAGATTAATTAGAAAAGAATGAGGAGTACAAGCTAGTTAGAAAGGAACAATAGAAAGCTGAGAAAGCAGGTGCAATGACAGATACATGGGCAGAGAGAAAGTGAAGATTATACAGGGGAGGGGAGAGAGCTAGAGTCCAGTGGTTAGTAGGTGAGTATTAACTTTGCTTTTAAATTTCTGGAGGTCGTAGCCGTCAGGAAAGCAAGAATACGGGAGTGAGTTCCACAGGCGGGAAGTGCGAGAGAGGAAGCTGCAGGAGTAGAATTGTCGTCTGCATTTGGCTAACCTGACTGTGAATGGGTGGGACCCAGTTGCCAGTCTGGTTATGAAGAGGTGTGATCGTTTTGGTCACATGGGAGTTTTAAGACTCTATAAAGTCTAGAATTTTGGCTGAAAAAGAAACATTCTCTCTGGTTTACGACTCCCGACAACTACTTCGTGTGCGCGAACACTCTCCGATTACTCTGCTGCTCCAGACAAATGTCACTGACGAAGAATAAAAATATAAGATTTATTTTTATATATACATGTTCCTCGTTGTTTTCTAGCGGTATTATATAACATAACACTCTTTGTTAAATCACATGTAGTCTTTAGATGCATATTCATAAAACAATGAATAAATAATATAATAAGTTTAGAATAAAAATTATTTGATGTTAACTGGTAAATTAATACTTTACCTTATCCAGGATACCCTGATTATTCGAGAAACTGAGATGTAGACATCAAATGATACTTTCCTCGAACACCTATTTTTGTTGGGTTGTAATCCAAAGAAGTATCAGCAATATTATTGGTCCTGATCTGGCAGCTCGGCTTCAGTCGCTTACCCATCGCCGTAAGGTTTCCCCTCTGTACTTCCAGTTATGAATACTTTAATGGTAAATGTTCGGGTGAGCTCTTCGCTTTGGTACCTAGACTTCATGAAGTTAAGCGCAGTGCTAGACTGACGTCGGGATCTCATCAGTTTGCCGTTGGGTTGGCTAGATGCAGTTGAATACCGGTGTTTGTTGTTCGTCTCTATTGGTTATTTTACTTAACCATGTATCTGACCATGTGAAAGAAACCATCAAGTGGTCATAATCGGCCATACTTTTTGGCAAAATGCTAAACATTCTTTTTTTACTTTTCTTTTTCAATTTTATGTTGCGCCAATCTGGACCTAACTATATATATATATATAAAGAGAGAGAGAGAGAGTGTGTGTGAGAGAGAGACAGGCAAACAGAGAGACAGGCTGATAGAGAGACAGAGTGAGAGAGATAAACAAAAAAAATAGATAAAAGAATCACACACACACATATTCGATTAATTTTTAACCCATCATTATTTTTATTACTATAAACGATATTTTTAGATTTTTAGTGGGTTTATCTGATTGAATTGCTATTGGTACAATTACGTATAGCAACTTAATTTTCCAGTAAAATTGGAGAGAGACTAAAAGCCTTTTTAAATAATATATATATATTAATCATATCACACCGAGCAAGGCGGTAACACCACTGATATCCAAGGGGCTACGTAAGAGTGAAAAGATTGGAAATGAGAAAGCCGGAAACCACATCCTAAACAGGAAACAAGGGATGAGCCTCTTCACCCGTTCAATAGACGTGGGTGGAGTGTAAACCGGGCGATAGTTTAGTATATCTACTCCAATTAATATATATCGACAAATCGTTGCAGTTGTAGTTTTTCACATGTTCTAATATCGAGGTTCGATAGCGGCCAGAAGCAAGTGGATGTCTAGCCACACTGATGAGCTGTGATACAGCGAAACAAACTTGTAAGTGGGTGGCTAATAAAATAATATGATCATTTATCCATCACACCCAGATGGTGCATAGGGCAGCAACTTTTTCTTGCTGTTTCTGTAACAGACTGTTTTTACAGGGCAGGGTTGTTAGCCCTGCACCCAACCCTCAAACCTGGAGGACCGGTGGACCATTCTTGGTCCTTACGTTTACAGCACCTGGTATTCCCAAATGGTCACCCATTTAAGTACTGACCAGGCACGATATATATATATATATATATATATATATATATATATATATATATATATATGCACGTTTGGTTAAAGATATTTAAACTCTAGCTGGAAAAAAGAGAAATGATCTAAATAAACAATCTTAAACAAGTTATGTTGATTTTTAAACGGACAAGAATCTATCTATCTATCTATCTATCTATCTATCTATCTATCTATCTATCTATCTATCTATCTCTCCGAGTCTGTTCATATCTATCTATCTATCTATCTATCTATCTATCTATCTATCTATCTATCTATCTATCTATCTGTGTACGTGTTTGTGTGTGTCTGTGTGTGTCAGTGGGTGAATAGAATAAGTAAAGAATAAGTAGAAGAAAGTTTCATTAATCTAAGCTTCTTTAGAGATTTTTTAAAGACGAATCATTTAAAAATTTGTTTTTTTTTTAATCCAAAGAAACAGTATGTTGATTGAGGCTAGATTTCATCAGTCAGATACGCGTCACCGACCTTCCGATTCTTACTAATGGTGAGTGGTTTGCATCTTGTGGTACGACCTCTATATTTCTGCTCTTCTAGTATTCGCCGAACAGTGGATTATGGAACCTTTACCCTTGCACTGTGGATGGCGTTTGTGTTATTACTGACAGTTTTACGGGTTTTATCCTCACAGTTTTACAATGTTTCTGTTATCAACTGTTGTTTTTTTTTTCTTGGCTGTTGTTCAGTTTATCAGTGGTTTCTGTTTTGTTCTCATGACATTCCAAATTGTTGTTTTGGCTATGCTCGATTTTTGTCAAATGGCCATGACCGATTTTCTTTTTTTTCTCAGCTTCAAAATGGTTTGCTTTTCTAGTCGGTTCCATTGTCTTCATGATTAGTTTTACTTTTTAACAACAAATGCAGTTTTTAAAGATAAAATCCAAGTTTAAAACCAAGAGTAGTCATTCGAAGCTACTTAATTTTCAATCAATCAATCTAAAAGGTAACACTGAAAACCTGTTATCAACGTGTCTTACTAGTTTTGGTCAATGGAAAAATAGACGGGTTCAGTCAAAAGGTGGTATGTCTTGATGTTATTATGATGTTCTATGTTGTTTAATACATCTAAATATAAATACCAGGAAATAAAAGTTGAATTTCTGAACTCTTGTCTGATATCAATATTTAATCTTAAACTCAATTTCTTTGAACACAAAAAGTAAAAGAATTAGCCTTGCCGGTCCAATACTTTTGAAGGGGACTATATATATATATATATATATATATATATATATATATATATATATATAATAATAATAATAATAATATTTATTAATATATATATATATACTAGCAGTATAGCCCGGCGTTGCTCGGGTGTAATGAAATCTTTAAAACTAATCTATGGTCCTGGAGTTCAGACTCTTTGGACGTTGGCACGAAAGACTAAAAAGCAATCGTTGTTTCCAGTTAAAGCAAAACCGTAGACTGAAAGAAAAATGAATGGATGTAAGTCATATTTTGATTTCCTGGTATCGATATCAAATAGATCTTTTTGTCGTAAACTGAATTTTGAAGGCTAAATAAGTTCTCTGAGTAAATGGTATCATGGCTGAGACTAAGAACTACAATTATACCTACTTAGAACCAAAACCGAAGCAAAAACTAAAATAAAAGGGCTGAAGAAAATACAGACATACATGCAGATAAACACACACAGACACACACACAGGCACACACACAAACATCTTACCTTTTATATATATATATATATATATATATATATATATATATATATATATATTATCGATTTTCTGCACTATTGTAAGAACTGCAACCTTGAAACTTCTGAATATCGTTTCTTATGTCTTTGTCTATGAGTGTATGAAATTTGATTAAAATCGGACCACTCCTTCTATAACCCGATTTTTTCGATTTTCGATATTTATCGGCGGTACCTCGACACAAAACCTAGCTAAGAACACTCGCAGACGCTAATAGTACAGCTATGTAAATTTTCAAGAAAATCGGTTCAGCTGTTTCGGAGTCTATAGGTAACGGACACACACAGAGATAAAGTTTCATTTATAAATAAGTTTATATATATATATATATATATATATATATATATATATATATATATAGTACTCTGCAAACGTATTAGGACAAGAACTATTTTATCTTTTATGAGGCATATTGACATAAAATTAGCAATTTAATTAAAGCAATTTTATTTGATTTACTCAACAAAATGCTTCAACAAGAAAAATACTTATTACGAAATAAAATTAATATTTAGTATAATAGCCTTTTGCTTTGATCACAGCCTTCATTTTGTGAGGCATGACATCACAAGCTTCTTCAATGTATCTAACAGTATCTCCTGCCAAGCAGCTTGTATTTGTTTTCAAAGTGTGTCTTGCGAAGTAACATAAGATTTTTCAAATTTTTATCAAAAATATCCCATAAATGTTCAATAGAGTAGCTTCAAAATAACTTGTTTAATAGAAAATAGGAAGAATTAAAGATAACTTCTTTTTAATACATTTCATTTACGGGTAGTGTGCAAAAGTGTTAGGACAGGGGTGATTTTAAACTTTATTTTGATGCCTCATAAAATATGAAATAGTTCTTGCCCTAGTACTTTTGCACAGTAGTGTGTATATATATATATATATATATATATATATATATATATATATATATATATATGCTAGATTTTGATTTTCATCTTTAAATTATTTTTCCTTTTTTCTCTCTCTCGAGTATTATATTATAAATTATAATTGTTATCATAATTTATTTCTATTAATATCATTTGTTCCTTTTCAAATTGACACGTTTTATTATAAATTATGTAAGACTGCTTTATTTTGTTAAATAATTTAAGAAATATCTGTTCACTGCTAGTTGCGTTAATGTATTTGATTTTTAGTCTAACAATCTATCACAGCGACGGCATAATCAGTTAAAGAATCACAAAGTTACAAAAATTTCCGTTCGTTTTCATTTTAATGGCTGGAATTTCGACTTATATTTTGTAAAACTTATTATTCCGGTAGAAGCTGTACTAACTCTGTAGCTACAGTTCCAAAACTCAAAATAATTGATCTTTATTTGAATTTAATCAGAAATTAGCTAAGCTTTGGATATTAAGTATTTCAAAAATATATTATTGTTGCATCCTTTAAAGGGGTTACAAACAGACAAGGTGGTACTCGAGCGAAAGAACAGCAACACGTGTGTAGATGAAAGAAGAGGGGTTTATTGTAAAGAAAGTACCCTACGGAAAGACAGGGTATCTGCTGGTAGGGTAGTAATTGCCGAAGCAAGTCACGAGTATCTCCTGTGCTCACTATATATGGCTACTAATATAGTCAGCCGACACAGGCAATAGGGAGTGTGGGGCATTCTATTACAACAGTTATCTAGGAAGATACTTAACTTGGAGGGCTGATTTCCATGATTTGTTCACAAATATCTCAAACTCAAGTGTACTTTTAATTCCCCCTTACGTGATTTTATTGCAGTCATGGATATTGTACCGAACACGTGAGCAACGATGGGATTTTGGAGAGTATGGAAACGAAAAGGAAAACTATAATTAACATCAGGAAGAGACAGTTGAAGTTTCTGGGACGCGTAATGTGGAAGGATGGATTACAGAATCTGATACTCACAGGGCGGATAGAGAGAAAACGAGACAAGAGAAAACAGCCCATGACATACTCGATGGGCTTAAACAAATCGATGAACAGAGCTGGGTTTAAGAGAAATATCAAGATAAAAGTTGTTAAGAGTTATGAGGCTGGAAGGTGTGGAGCGCCATGATCGTTTACGTTCTGAAGGGACACGCCACATAAAAGAACACCAAGAAGCAAAAACTTTAAAAATTCTGGTGTTATTTTTCTTCTTATTTTTGTGATTTTTTAATAGGAGTATCTACGTCCATGTTCCTTTCTTTTTTATTAAACAGGAGTAAATGGCTTCCCTTTCTTTCCTGTTTAGGATGGGGTTTCCGATTTTCTTCTGAGGCATTATTAATGGTGGATGAATGCTTTGTGATATGACTGGTTGGCAGCTTTCCAACTGTTACATCACGACTGGAGCCTAAACTGGTGGGTAGCATCTGGGGAGGCTGCTCCGATCAACAGTAGCATAATATCAGGGTTCTTGCAGTGCCATGTCGCTCACGGAAAGGTGTCTCTGCAAGTATTTATGGTAGGCAACCTTGAGGCCACACTATGCTGCAGTTTGCTCCAATTCTCAGTACATATTACCTTTAAAATATTCAACAATGATAAAAATAAACGAAATACAACTAAAACCAGTTCAACAAAACACCTAAACATTTCAACCTTTCTTTTTCCAACATTCCTGGTATTCGTACCAATTTCTGCAGTGCTGAATCGTTCCTCTTGGAACGCTCTGTATACATCATAGATTTATATGGAACTAATTTGAATTCATCAGTCTTTTCTACTGAGTTCTTTGTTCTTTGCTACTTTCTTTTCTTTCGAAAGCATCTAATGTCTAAATTTATATCCTGTTCGGAAACATCTCCCACTGGGCGGGAAACCCTCTCTTGAGTCTCCAGACTGTTCTTACTTGTGTTATCCTCTTTCTTCAATAAATTCAGATATTTTTTTCTGCCCTCTATCGTTCTCCCCCATCTTATAACTGTTTCGTATTTGATAGAATCTCTGATATAATAAAGTTCTCCATCTACACTCATGTAAAAATATCTTTGTTCGGCGATTTCAGTGCCACTGATCTTGCTGGCATCCAGACCTTCAACTTCAATAGATTTCTCCACACGTTTCTATGGGAAATATTTTCTCTCAAATTACTCGAATATCGGGCCAGAAAAAGAAAATGCCGAAAATTCAAGTCGCCGGTGCAATATCGCGAGTCAGTTAAATGCCATACATGATATACGCTTTGGGCGATCATATCTCGAAAGAGACATAACTGACTGGGCAGAAGATTATCCCGCAGTAGGTTGCCATCGCTTTCCGCGGTAGACTGGCAGCCAGCCAAGGCTGTAGAACCCTATCTGTCCTGTTATTTGTCTTATAGCTAGAGGGGGAAGATATGTATTATATTATTATGTACTAATTAGTGGGGGATCAGTTTATTACTTCAGAACAATATAAAACTGATCCCCCACTTTATGCTCAGTAGAAGCTTTAATCATGTTTCCAACTATTATATTCAGTCAGTCAGGTAAGTGCCATATGTGATAAACGCTTTGTGCAATCATGTCTCGAAAGTGACATGACTGACTGGGCAGTAGGTTGCCATTGCTTTCTGTGGTAGACTGGTTACCAGCCAAGGCTATAGAACTCAATCTGTCCTATTATTTAACCCATCACTGAAGGGAAGAGACGAATTAACCCTCTAGGGCCATTCGTATTATATTTGATACAGTATGAAAACAAGCCTTGAAAGAAATATTTTCCTGAAAAATTTTTTAAGAGAAATATTTTATGAATTTCAAATGAAAGCACTACTGACTGCTCAGTCAATGAATACCAAATGTTTCCTTATAGGGAAATACCAAATGTTTCCTTATAGGGAAATACCAAATGTTTCCTTATAGGGAAATACTGTATCAAATATGATACGAATGGCCATAAAGGGTTAAGTAGTAATTAGTGGGGGATCTGTTTATTACTTCATAACAATATAGAACTGATCCCCTACTTTATGACAAGTAGAAGCCTTAATCATATTATATTACTAACCCTCTAGGGCCATTCGTATCATATTTGATACAGTATGAAAACAAGCCTTTAAAGAAATATTTTCCTGAAAAATTTTTTAAGAGAAATATTTTATGAATTTCAAATGAAAGCAGTACTGACTGCTCAGTCAATGAATACCAAATGTTTCCTTATAGGGAAATACCAAATGTTTCCTTATAGGGAAATACTGTATCAAATACGATACGAATGGCCCTAGAGGGTTAAGTAGTAATTAGTGGGGGATCTGTTTATTACTTCATAACAATATAGAACTGATCCCCCTCTTTATGCCCAGTAGAAGCCTTAACCCTCTCGGGCCATTCGTATCATATTTGATACAGTATGAAAACAAGCCTTGAAATAAATATTTTCCTGAAAAATTTTTAAGAGAAATATTTTATGAATTTCAAATGAAAGCAGTACTGACTGCTCAGTCAATGAATACCAAATGTTTCCTTATAGGGAAATACCAAATGTTTCCTTATAGGGAAATACCAAATGTTTCCTTATAGGGAAATACTGTATCAAATATGATACGAATGGCCCTAGAGGGTTAATACCTTTTCCAAGGGTATTTGCGCGTAAGTGAATGCAAGGAATTCAGTCCAATTTGTCGTTCGGAGTCGACATCCAATGCATCACAACGCATTTGATTAGAGTGAAACGATTAAATAATAATATTAATAATACATTTGGTGTGGATGTTTTGTGGGCGTTTTATCAATCCTTTAGATGCATTTGATGAAAATAGGTGATGGAAGAACAGCACGCATAGAAAACGGCTTGCTCTATTTCGGTGTCAAGTTTGGGCTCCAGGCAATCCTAGCTGAGTGGGTTAAAGAAGAATCAAGCTGAGTCCTGAGCAACATCAATATTTCATTTTAACTCTTCAATATGTAACTATTTGCTTCGTCTCTCTCTCTCTCTGTATTTCTGCATATACTAATAAAGTGCGACACTGAGATCCGAAGGCGAATTGGCATGGCGAAAGACGCGTTCCAGAAGTTGAGTAAAATATTAAGAAACAGGACAATTTCGCTAGAAACAAAGAGGAGAATATTGGATTGCTATGTGATGTCGGTTCTTCAATATGGCAGTGGATGTTGAACAATATCTTTGAAGATGAAGGAAAGACTTGAAGCAACTGAAATGTGGTTCTACAGAAAAATACTGGATATAAAGTGGGAGATCAATTCCATATTACAATCAATATATAAACTGACCCCTCACTTTGTCGTCACAACAGTTTCTATACATTTATATTCCTGAGATCCAAAAGCACAAAGAGGCATTCCAGGAGTTGAGTAAAGTATTAAGAAACAGGACCATTTCGCTAGAATCAAAGAAGAGAGTACTGGATTGCTATGTGATGTCGGTTCTTCAATATGGCAGTGAATGCTGGACAATATCATCGCAGATGAAGGAAAAACTCGGAGCAACTGAAAAGTGGTTCTACAAAAGGATGCTGCAAATGTCATGGATCGAGCATGTAAGCAATGATGAGGTTTTGGAAATGATGGAAACGAAAAGGAAATTAATACTGAGCATCAGGAAGGGACAGCTGAAGTTCCTGGGACACACAATGAGGAAGGATGGTTTGGAGAACTTGATACTGATAGAGGGAAAAAACAGACAGAGGAAAGCAGCGTATAACGTGATTGAAGGACCTGATCAGGTGGATGACGGAACGAGGTTTGCATGGTACTAACAGGAGAAAGCGTGCTAAGAGCCACCAGATATAGGGAGATGTGGAAAGCCATGATCGCCTACGTCCTGAAAGAACAGGCCACATATAAGAAAAATCTGTCATCGGAATGTTCAATGAAAAGTTGTTGCACAGTTATTCGACATAAGTATTTTCATTGATCATATTTTGGTCCCAGAACAAACCTGAATCATCTTTGGAGTAGATAGACTAAACTATCGCCCGGTTCACACTCCACCCACCTCTATTGAACAGGTGTAGAGGCTCATCCCTTGTTCCCTGTTTAGGATGTGGTTTCCGGCTTTCACTTTTCCAATCTTTTCACTTTTCTCTTTTTTCTTATTTTTTTTTCAATTGGAGCAGATAGACTAAACTATCGCCCGGTTCACACTCCACCCACGTCTATTGAACAGGTGTAGAGGCTCATCCCTTCTTCGCTGTTTAGGATGTGGTTTCCGGCTTTCTCTTTTCCAATCTTTTCACTCTTACGTAGCCCCCTGCACATCAGTGGCGTTACCGCCTTGCTCGGGGTGATATGATTAAAAAAAACTATGATGTGTTATTCTACATATTTACAACATCTTTTATCGTTGATGTAACTATATTAGTGTCAGCCGATATTTTGGTAAAGGAAAAAATACCTGAAAGTTATTGTTATGAAAGATTTAAGTGGAACTCACAAGAATTATGCCAAATAATCCTGGAAAGAACGTTACTGACTAAAACCAACCCATGAGGAATTGATTAATGACGTCTTTAGATAAAATATCGGCTCGGAACGAGAAACCGGGGAGCCGAGTTCGAATTCCAGTTGAATCCATTGTATTCACTTACGCGCAAATACCCTTGGGAAAGGTATTAATCCGTCTCTTCCTTCCAGTTATGGGTTAAATAGCAGGACAGATTGGGTTCTATAGCCTTGGTCGGCAACCAGTCTACCGCAGAAAGCAATGGCAGCCTACTGCGGGATAATCTTCTGCCCAGTCAGTCATGTCTCTTTCGAGACATGATCGCTCAAGCGTGTATCACGTATGGCACTTAACTGACTGAATGAACATAATAGTTGAAAAAAATTAAAGATTCTACTGGGCATAAAGTGGGGGATCAGTTATCTATTGTTATGAAGTAATAAACTGATACCCCACTAATTACTACTTAATCATATAGTACATCTCTTCTCCCTCTAGCTATTAGTCAAATAATAGGACAGATTGGGTTCTATAGCCTTGGTCGGCAACCAGTCTACCGCAGAAAGCAATGGCAACCTACTGCGGGATAATCTTCTGCCCAAGCGTGTATCCCGTATGGTACTTAACTGACTGACTGACTGACTGATAGAATAAAGAATGTTTGTCCTCTATAAAAAGTGGCCAATAGCAGCCGATATCAGAGAGCTAAGAGGAAGGCGCATGCCCGCACGCCGATTAGATCGTTTGTCTCTCACCCCACTCGGCCTTGCTCGTCTACAAATGGAGGAGACAACTGAATAGCATTTCCTTACTTCTACAATTTTGTATCATGTTTTTACTGTTTGGGTTACGAACTGATCAAAATATTATTTTTAAGCCACAATTATTTGACTGAAAGAAGTTTCACTCTGGAAAAAAGTTGATGTCTGTTCTAAGCTGCAACGTTATATAAATCATCCATATTATCGTTTGATGATTAATACTGTGGCATAGGAAATTAAAAATTAAAATCAACCTTCTTCTTCACTTTTACAAAAATGTACACCCGCAAAATTTCACAATTCAGTGTGAAAAGCAAAATTCTGGATCCTAATTTGATACGAAATAGAAAAATGAACAGTGACGTCAGTCAAATGATTTTCACACCTACAGCAGAAAGTGCTTCTGGAGCCGGTCGCATGACTGCACTCTACTACTTGATCACGTGGCTGACCCGGTCAAGACAGTCAGATGGGAGCAGCGTGGCACATCAACCACGTGGCACATCGTCCTCCTTCTCCTTCTTTCTCGTGTGTTGTTTCCTTTTACTTCTTCTCCATTCAAAGACATTCAAAGAGATTCCTACCTACAAACGCTAACACATACATATGTACGTACGCATAAGCTTGTTCAACTAATTACTACTACAAGAACATTTCTACGAATTCTTGATACTTTTTACTTTCTCATTGAAATTTTAAATGCTACCTATTCTCATTATCCTTTCCTTTTAATAAATTTCTATTTTAATAAGAAAAATGTATGCTTTATTCTTACGCTATTTTACACTAATCCACAATTTACAACCAATCTTCTGATGAAAACTTTCTGATAATTCTGATGATGATATTTCTGGAATAATCTGTAAGCTGTAGGTTATGTATGCCACAAGGCCGAATCTAATAAACATTAACCATTTCCCAATAGCTTCAATACCAAGCAAGGTAATGACGGAAAAACATATTTAACCCATTTTAACCAAATGAGGACACTGGGTTAAAATGGGTTAAAACTCAATAAAGCCAACACATATTTCTTCTTATACTTTAAACCTAAAAAATAAATTTGTTATTGGAATGGATTAATGTTATTTACGGGATTGTTATGGAATTACTAGGCACCTCGGCGTGGCGCAATGGTTAGTAAGCTCGTCTTGCTAGAATCATTATAACTGAGTAGTGAGTTCGATCCTCACTGGGTATCCCCTACTTTAGGCCGTGTGTTACGTCTAAGCTACAGTTAGAAAATCCTATTGACCCGGGGTTCGGCGCAGGGCTAACAACCTTGCCCCATAAAAAAACTGTTTGTTACAGAAACAGCAATAACGCTGCTTTACACACCATTAGGTTTAAGGAAAAGGTTATTTATGGAATTATTGTTTAAAGTACATCAGAAGAATTTGATAGATTAAATCTTTTCGTCTCTCTCTTTAATTGGAGCCGAAACAGCATCTTTTATGTTAGGGAAAATGAAAGGATTCTTTTCATTTAACGTTTGTATGCATATAACGGGATTAGAAGTCTATCTAACGTAACCTGTATTTATTAATTACAAACAATATTCCAATGGAACTGATCAAATATAACATTTTATAAGATTTCATGAGAAGATTGTAAAGATTTTTAAAATAACTTGTTTTTCCGGACGTAAAATTGATTGTTTTCGTCGCAGTGGCATGATCGATAATTTCATACAGATCTTGTTTTTAGGAATATATTTAATTTAGTTTTGATCATTATCGGATATCGGAATTTATATCGTATATCACAATTAATGGAATTCATTATTTTTTGCATCTAATTAACCGATAAAATTTTATTGTAAATAGTGACTGAAAAATAATATGCTAGCAATTTTTTTTTTATATAAAAATGAGAAAAACGTTTGCTTTCATATCAGTAAAAAGAAAAAAAATGAAGAAATGGAGAAAAACGACGCTGAGAAAACCACTCAATTTTTTTAAGGAAAAACTATTTATTCTATGATTTCTAGGTGTTTTGCTTCGGTTAAATTTACTTCCGCCCCCTTTTCTGTAAAAAAAAAAAAAACACTTTCGGGAATTTACTGGCTTTTTTTCTTTTTCTCCTGTGACGATGAGACAGTTTTTCAACAGATAACAGAGATATTTTTTCAAAAGTTATCACAATTCGACCGAATGATTCGAATTGTCAGAACAGGTCAAACAAAAACGAATCTTTCAACATTTTGAACAGTATATGTAATTTTTTCTTAATTTTTGAGATTAGGAGTTAACATTATTTACACAATTTATATTCGGATTATACTACTCATCTTGTAGTATTTTTATTGCAATGTTTCGGTCTCTCTGTTCTCCGGAACTTCCTCAGGTGTATAGCGATGTGGGTATCCTAAAGAGAATTCCGAAATGAACACGTTATTTAATATACGGGCGTAGACTGTTTTCCTTCCACTGTTCATATCTAAGGACACCGTCTAGTTCGTATATTTATTTAGGGTTGCTCGGTTATTGCTCAGCTATTGCTCAATTATTGCTTCTCATTTCTATTGAGTAGAAGTCCACACTTCCCTATCCAGGGACTGAACTCACAACCATTATGTAAATAAATATGTAAATAATACAAGCACCAGATTATTTTGTAGATTAACCAGATTGATATACACCTGAAGAAAGCCAAATAGTACAAATGCTGAAACGTTGTTATAATCAGAAAAAAGATGAGGACAATAGTCCGAATATAAATCGTGTAAAAAAGCAGACTGAATACAGCAAGAAAATTGAACCACGCCTCATTCGAAGTTAATGACAAAATTCAATTTTTGATAAACGACTTTTTTATTTGGAATAAAGATTGTAAACAGAATCAGCTTTTCTAAAAGAATCTTAAGCAAATCACTGAGAACTTAATTTTGGAGACCGTCTGAATCTTCTGGATGTGCGTTGTGGTGCAGGGGATATCCGCTCGGAACGAGAAATCGGGGAGCCGATTTCGAATTCTAGTTGAATTCATTGCATTCACTTACGCGCAAATAACCTTGGGAAAGGTATTAATCCGTCTCTTCCCTCCAGTTATGGGTTAAATACCAGGACAGAGTGGGTTCTATAGCCTTGGCTGGCAACCGGTCTACCGCAGAAAGCAATGGCAACCTACTACGGGATAATCTTCTGCCTAGTCAGTCATGTCTCTTTCGAGACATGATCGCCCAAGCGTGTTTCACATATGGTACTTAACTAACTGACTGAATCTTCTTAGAGCTAAAACTTTGCAATAAAATCCGGATTTTAAAAAGACTAATTTGAACGTAGAATATATCTTTAATAAAGTCCCAGTTAATACTAGGTAATCGAAAGTTCTCCCTATTAGTAATCTAAGAGACCTCTTCCCGTCAGTTGTCAGCACGGCTGATGCTAACCTCCAGAAGAGTGACTCGTTGCACCTTCTCGAGCTAACGTTCTTGGCTGACATGAAATGAAGACATTATATTCAATCAGTTGTGACGTCTGCTACTAAGAATGTTCTTTCACTCTGCTGTGCTAGACAATTTTTCTCTCTAGAATCTATCTCGTAAGTCTACCATTCGTCCATGCATAGAATATTTGGCCATATATTTTCCGGTGCACCTATTTACAGTCTCTTGATAACATCCAATGAAGCGCTTGTATCTTAGTTTCACTCAATTTTCCACGGCTACAATATAGTATTACTGTGCCTTTTCTAGAAATACTTTAAATGGAAATTGTCCTGAAGAACTGTCTGCTATAGTAACTTGACTTCATAAATATAGGCACGGTACTAGATGCGTTGTGGTGCATTGGATATCGGCTCGGAACGAGAAATCGGGGAGCCGAGTTCGAATTCCAGCTGAATTCATTGCATTCACTTACGCGCAAATACCCTTAGGAAAGGTATTAATCCGTCTCTTCCTTCCAGATATGGGTTAAATAACGGGACAGATTGGGTTCCATAGCCTTGGTCGGCAACCAGTCTACCGCAGAAAGCAATGGCAACCTACTGCGGGATAATCTTCTGTCCAGTTAATCATGTCTCTTTCGAGACATGATCGCTTAAGCGTGTATCACGTATGATAGTTAACTAACTAACTAGATTGGCAACAAGGTCTTATCAATTTAAGTTGAAATTTTTAGTAACCGTAAGTTCTAAGATAACAGATTAATTTCTCGCACGATTGTGGAACTCTTCCCCGGCTTCATGCTTTTAAGCCATATTTCATCTTCAAAAATTTAAATTCTGTGTCAATCGTTATCTACTGTCTTCCTAATTATCCATCTTCTTTTATTGTTCTCGCTCAGTAATCTCTTGTATCTTAGTGTCGTTATTGCCTTGCATGAGATGAAAGAATTAAAAAAATACTACACTTTGAGTTTAAAAAATAAAATAATTTTATTTACGCTGCTTTGATGTTGATATTGATTTCAAAGAGCAATTCTATTTTCAGGTATTTTCTTTCCAGTTGAAATGTCGCTGATAAATTCTTCAGAAAAGATTTTAAAAATATTTTGAAATATAAGTACAATTAACTTATGGCTTCTACTCCAACGAACTTAAGTCACTGGTGCCTCCTCAACAGGTGTTTACTCGTGAAACCAGACTGGCATCTGGGTCCCACCCATTCACGGTCAGGTTAGTCAAATGCAGACGACAGTTCTACTCCTGCAGCTTCTTCTCTCGCACTTCCCGCCTGTGGAACTCACTCCCGTATTCTTGCTTTCCTGACGGCTACAACCTCCAGAAATTTAAATGCAAAGTCAATACGCATCTATTAACCACTGGACTCTAGTTCTCTCCCCACCCCCGTATAACCTTCCCTTTCTCTCCACCTATGTATCTGTCATTGCACCTGCTTTCTCAGCTTTCTATTGTTCCTTTCTAACTAGTTTGTACTCCTCACTCTTTTCTAATTAATCTTTTTACAGTTATGTAGCCCCCTGCACATCAGTGGCATTTCCGCCTTGCTCGGGGTGAAATGATTAAAAAAAAACAAAAACGAAAAAAAACATATGTTCATATACTTGGATTTGCCTTCTCTTTTAATTAGAGAAGAATTTTTAAAATCAAAATTACTTTTTACTGTAAAACGTGTCACACGAAAACTTGTCCCACTTAGATTTCCCTAATATTAATATCAATAAAATATAACAAGGAAATGATCGTAAATGAAAAAAGAAAAGTTCCTGCAAATGTGGAATATGTGCATCGTGGAATTTCTGCGCAAGAATCATAATTTAAGCCACTGAAGAACACAATGATACAAAAATTTAAATAAAAGGTCACAATGAACACGATGGAGTTAAGCACAGTCGTAGGATTAATGCCTCGCAGGAAAACTTTTTCCACTTTGTCACTGTTTTTACTAAGTTTGTTCTTAATATATTAACATTTATATATTGTTTTCTTATATACATTAGTGAAGAGCATGTCTTTCGTATTGATATAAATCTAAACTTATTTATAAATGGAACGTTGTCTGTGTGTGTGTGTGTGTGTGCGTGTGTGTGTGTCTGTGTGAGTGTGTGTGTCCGTTACCTATAGACTCCGAAACGGCTGAACCGATTTTCTTGAAAGTTTACACAGTTGTACTATAAGCATCTGTAAGTGTTCTTAGCTAGGTTTTGTGTCGAGGTACCCTCGATAAATATCGAAAATCGATAATGGAAAAAATCGGGTTATAGAAGGAGAGGTCCGATTTTAATCAAATTTGATACACTCATAGACAAAGACATAAGAAACGATATTCAGAAATTTCAAGGTTGCAGTTCTTACAATAGTGCAGAAAATCGATAATATATATATATATAAGGCAAGATGTTTGTGTGTGTGTCTGTTTATCTACCTGTATGTCTGTATTTTTTTCAGTCCTTGCTTCAGGTTTGGCTCTAAGTAGGTATAATTGTAGTTCTTAGTCTCAGCCACGATACCATTCACTCAGAGGACTTATTTAGCCTTCAAAATTCAGTTTACGACGAAAAAAACTTATTTGATATCGATACCAGGAAGTCAAAATTTGACTTACATCCATTCATTTTTTTTTCAGTCTACGGTTTTGCTGTAACTGGAAACAACTATTGCTTTTAAGTCTTTCGTGCCAACGTCCAAAGACTCTGAGCTGCAGGACCATGGATTAGTTTTAAAACTTTCATTACACCTGAGTAACGCCAGGCTATACTGCTAGTATATATATATATATATATATATATATATATATATATATATATATATATATGGTGCGATTGGTAAATTGTCACAATTATTTTATTTCAAATATTCTTTAGGCTGAGGCTGAGTCTGAGCTCCAGGACCATGGATTAGTTTTAAAACTTTCATTACACCCGAGTAACGCCGGGCTATACTGCAAGTATATATATATATTTTGCGATTGGTAAACTGTCGCAATTATTTCATTATTTCAAGCATTCTTAAGGCTGAGGCTGAGTCTGAGCTCCAGGACCATTGATTAGTTTTAAAACTTTCATTACACCCGAGCAACGCCGGGCTATACTCCTAGTATTACCATAAGATTGGTTTCAGAAGTGGCTGGAAAATAAATAGTGTTGACATTCAATCGCTTGAAAGGGCATAGTTGCTTTTCTTTCTGTTTATTAAAGTTCACCAAGAGTCTGTCAAGGTCGAAGACTGTTAAATGATGTGAATGTAATAGGCTGAAGTAGAAAAAGAATATTATGAGGATAAGGAGGATAGTCAGTGATCCATACTTTGTACAGAAGATTGTACAGAAGCACTTACTTGAAAGTCTGTGCCACACTGAACTTGTCTTTCGAGAACGGTTACCAGCCAAGGCTAGTGAGACCAATCTACGCTGTTATCTTTTGCCAGAGCAGGAAAAATGTTTCATGCCTTTTCCAAATATATGAAAAAAAAAAAGAACTCAGCCAGAACTTGAACGCAATTCGACTGTTCCATTAACGTTAACTAAATCCATATCTGAAAAAATTCTCACAGAAAAAGCAAAATTATTTTTCTATATTATGGCAAGTATTCTGATATTTTAACAAGAGGCTTTCGTCTTAATTTTTTTATGGATTAATGAGAGTCATAAAATATGGCTACTTTCCTCGTGATACAAAAAGAAAATAGATGGCTCTAATCCAGACGAAAGATGTTAAATAACTATTTCTTGTTCACTTTCTGTTTTTTTATTTTTGCATTTTCATGGATGGTCATTATTTTTCCCTGATTAAAAATCGTTATCTACTCAAAACACGCCTTTCTTTATATTTAAGAAGGAAAATGGGACCTGAATGTATCTCTCTGCGATGATGCATATATATATAGTGTATCGAGGCAGCAGATAGTTTTCTGAACATATATTGTTAAATATAAGAGACAATGAATGTCTATTATGTTTAATCATGAGCCGTTCTAAACATCGTATTTTGGCTTTAATTTCAAGTGAAAATAAAGAAAAAATTCTCCAATATTTGCATATTTTTTATTACTATTTTCCTCGGGGTTCTTGACAAAATACAACAGAGAATCTGTAATGTAATCGATACCGACTTGGCAGACCGGCTGCAGTCACTCTCTCACCGGCGTCACGTGGCTTTCCTTTGCCTCTTCTGTAAATACTTTCACGGCTTCTGCTCCGATGAACTTAATTCACTGGTGCCCCCTAGGTACGAATTTGCACTAGATACTAGATTAGCAACTAGGTCCCATCCTTTTACAGTGAAACCGATAAAATGTAACCACAATTTCTACTCCACCAGCTTTTTTCGCACTTCTCGCCTGTGGAATTCCTTTCTACATACTTGCTTTCCCAGCAGCTACAATCTCCAGGAGTTTAAATTTAAGGTCAATAGACACCTCCTAACGCACCAACTCGCATCCATTCTCTCAAACACTCTTCCCATTTACCCAACCCTCGTCCTCGGTATCCTTACCCGTCTATCACCCTCCTTCTGACATTTCCTATCTAACCACTCTTTCTCATCACTTTCCCCTATGTAATCCCCTGCGCAATAGTGGCAGTGGAATGCCTTGCTTGGGGTGAAAGATTATACAAAAAAAGAATATATATATATATATATATATATATTTGAGTTTTTATATATATTTGTGTGTGTGTTGCGTGTGAAAGGATTATATGCATTGATTCATATAAGCATTTATACGCAAATATGTTAACTGAGTGTGAATGAAACTACAAATACACAACTATATTTAGTGGCAAGGCCTCTTATCGGAATACTGGAGGTTCCGAGGAGCTTGGAATCATCTCTTGAGTGTTGCTGTTCCCAGTATCACCCTGGTCCACGGGCGGAGCTAGCATCTTCTAGGACCCAGGTATGGCCAAATAGTGAACCCCTCTTGGTAAGTAAAAAACGTATTAACAATGAACAGCAGTGCATATTAGAATAAAACTGAAGACAAGGCAGACATTGTTTTATTTTGCTATGATTAATATTATTTCTTGTAAGGAGGAAAACGTTGGTTAGATCCTGTGATGTGGCTCAACAAGCACGAAGATTTCACTCTGATTGTTCTGATACAGAAAAAAACTCGAGAATTTGTTAGTGAGAACCTCAGACTTAACACGGAGGCCTACATCAAGTCCCTTGAAGAGGTATATAAGATAGTGGCTAGTTAAAGACACTATGTCTGGCAACAGGACTCTGCATCATGCTACGCAAGCAGGAAAACCCAGTCATGGCGACCAGCCAATTTCTGCGACCACATCACCCCTTGCATCTGGCCACCTAACTATCCGAATTGCAAGGTTCTATCATTATTATGAGTTGGGTACGGTGGAATGAGAGACCAACAACGCTCCTTATAAAACTATAATGATAAGGATTATCGCGGCATTCACCAATTTAAAAAAGGGGGCTGTACAGAAAGTTGCTGAAGATTCCGAAATCGCCTGGCGACCTTGGCTGAAGCCATTTGCGATTTTATTGAACAAATTTACTCTTTAGTGTTTCAAGATATTTTTAAAAAATTTTAATAAATATATCTGTTAAAATGACATGTCAGTGTTATTACCGTTTTTGTATAATTTAGACATTCATTCGCTCTTTATATATATCTATATGCAAAATTATCTGAGAAAAAGAGCAGTATGATTAAGTAAAGAAGACAAGAGGAAAACCATTTTTTCTCGTCTACGCGTTTCGTCCTGTGACGGACTTTATCAGGGCAAATAGTTGAAATGAATTGTATTTTAAATAAAGTATCCATAAACATAAAATGTTGGCTATTAGTAAAAAAAAAAAAAAAAAAAAAACGCTCATAAATATTTAATATTCCATTTTACAGTAAGATTTTTATTGATTTATTTTATACGCCAAAAGTATTTAGAGAGGAATATGCTATTTCTGTCATTATTATAGGATAAAATATCTTGATACCATCGAGATTTGAAGGTGTTCTTGGTGTTACATATGTAAACTTTATTGACTGTTGATTTTCAGTCGTGGAATTATTGCATAAGTAAACAAAAGAATTAGACACCTGTTCCGTAATGGAGACGCATTTGGAATTCGACAGTTGCATGTGTTGGTATTATTTTATTTTGTTATTTTAGGATGTTCTTGGTTACTTAGGTTGTTATATTTGTTTGAAATCTTATGGTTGTCACACAGTTTCTTTTAAATTGTTTTTCTAATCATCATAGATAACCATTTTAGTCTTCCTTCAACATGGCTGATGCTAACCTATATTACACCACGTCGAGGTTTCCTATAATGATTTTCTAAGTGGGGTTTATATGTGGTACAAGGCCAATAATATGGGGCACCAAGTATGGATCGAACTTACTACCCAGTTCTAATTATTCTAACGGAACTCACTGGTTTTAACGTTTTATACTAACTGATGTAATGAATATGTAATGAATATGCATACACCTTGGTTCCCCCTCACGGGAATGTGATTGGCTGGTGTCAGCCTTAAATACAGACGAAGGTGAGGTCTACGTCCATAGGTCTACCTGTGGAGGTCTACAGATCTTTGACTAGAGATATACGTCTAGAGGTCTACGGCTATTGACTAAACTTACGTCTCAAATACTGCATACGACAAGTAGCGTCCTTCACATCTACATACTAGATTTTCCTACTCTGTTGAATTTGCCTAAACCGCTTAACTACCTCGATATATATATATATATATATATATATATATATATATATATATATATATCCCTTTCTGGAACATATCACTAACATAAATTGGAGCAATTATGTTGAATCAAACTGGTTTACTGTCATGTGCTAGATAATTTTTCTCATCAGATCTTATTACCTGGCCATTTTGTGTCTAGTTTGGGACCAAAAATCATGTCTCAGTTGCGTTTCTGTCCCCGAAAACAGTGCGGCTCAGTTGTAGCTCCGTTCATGAGGGCAGAGGTGCATCTGAGAAAAATTACACTGTGTAGATGCCCGATCCCGGGGAATAGTGCCCCGCGGCCTCCTATCACATTGCAGTAGTGGGTGGACCAGGTGCTCGTTACCGGGGCCAACTCAACCGACGGTTGAAGGGACTGGAGACTGAGGTCGAGCTCTCCATGTTGTGACCTTGTGTCACAACTCGCTCCAGTTGGGGTCTAGGGCAAATACTTATCTTTTATATATGTCAATCTACCATTCGCCCAGGCATTGAATATTACTGCCATGTCAAGTTTGTTAACCCTCGTAGATATCTCGAGATTCTTGACATAAACTAATCTGTAATGTTATAGATCCTTCCTTGGCATCTCAGCTTCAGTAACTTTCCACGCTCGTGAAGTGACTTCTCTCTGTATTTACTACAAATATTTCCATGGCAATTGTTTTAATGAGTTTATACCCCGACTGCATGATTTTAAGCCTGCTAGTAATGGCCACCCACTGCGGAAAAATCTTGCCCAGTTAGGTATGTTTCGAAAGAGACATGATCGACCAAGCATGTATCATGTATGTCACTTAACTGACTGACTGACTAGATTGCCAACTAGGTCTCATCGTTTTACTGATAAAATAGTCAGGTCTAACAGTTGTGTTCTAACAGTTTCTTTTCTTGCACTTCCTATCTGTGGAACTATTCCGGGTTCTTGCTTTTCAGTCACCTACAATCTTAAAAAAATGTAAATGCAACGCGATTCGCAGTCTTTTGTCTTCCTGAATCAATATTCTTTTAATGTCTTTTATCTTCATTAAAGTCTTCTCATTCTCTTCCACTCCCAGTAACACCTTGTGTCTTAGTGGCATTATCACCTTACTTGCAGTGATTGTATTAACATAATTTATTTTAAAGTAACTTTTCTACATCAGAAAGAAACATTTTCTGTCTTCATTTTCGGCTCAAAAATCCGGTCGCTTGTGCCTGTAAGAAATAAGCAACTATTACGCCTCTCAATCCGGCCTCAAATGTGATCAGTAAAATAGAGAGTGACTACAGAGACGTGACTTGTAAGTAAAAAGGAAATAAGGTGAATTAATTCTTTGACAAGAGATACGTGGGTCACTTGGTCTTGGACGTGAATCGTTCACCGTAACCAGGTTCAGCAACTGTGTGAGTAGCAAGTCCTGCGTCTGAATAATGCGTGTCAGGAAATGGTCGAAGATGAACAGCGACCCGGAAGTTTAACGGTAAATGAAATGTGCCGAAAGGGTTGGCAGTTGTGTTGGGAGGTAAAGATGGAGACTGATCTTAGAAAAGAACGATGGATAATATTATATATTAAGAATATTGTATGTTTCTCTCTCTCTCTCTCTTCCCCTCTCTCCCCCCACTTTCTCTCTCCCCTTTCTCCCCCTCTTTCTCTCTCCCCTCCTCTCTCCTCCTCTCTCCCCTATTTCTCTCTCTTGTTAATAATAATTTTTATTCACAAGTCTTAAAGAGACATACATACTTCTACAAATACCCGGGGCCAAGAAAAAGCTTCCATAAATTTTTTTTTTTTAATCATATCACTCCAAGCAAGGCGGTAACGCCACTGATGTGCAAGGGGTTACGTAAGAGTGAAAAGATTGGAAAAGAGAAATCTGGAAACCACATCCTAGATAGGAAACAAGGGATGAGTCTCTTCACCTGTTCAATAAACGTGAGTGGAGTGTGAACCGGGCGATAGTTTAATCTATCTACTCCAATTGAAAAAAAAAAGAGTGGAAAGATTGGAAAAGAGAAAGCTGGAAACCACATCCTAAACAGGAAACAAGGGATGAGCCTCTTCACCCGTTCAATAGACGTGGGTGGAGTGTGAACCGGGCGATATTTTATTCTATCTACTCCAATTGAAAAACAAAAGAGGAAAAGAATGGAAATGAGTAAAAGATTGGAAAAGAGAAAGCCGGAAACCACATCCTAAACAGGAAACAAGGGATGAGCCTCTTCACCCGTTCAATAGATGTGGGTGGAGTGTGACACGGGCGATTGCTTAGTCTATCTATTCCAATTGGAAAAAAAAGAGGAAAATGCTAAAGAGAAAATAGATTTCGGTGACATCTAACTAAAACCAATTGTCAATGAGATACTGCCCGTCAAAAACATCCTTCTCATTAAAGATGTCAATCACTTCACTAAAACTCTATATGAATTTATTTTTAATGTGTTTGTTATGTGTTTGTTATATTATTATTTAAATGTTCTCATTATTATTAAGATGTGCAAGTAGTTTCATGTAGAGCTTTTCGAAATGAGAATTCCAATATAGTGCCCAGTCAATTTTCAGTCTTTGTGTGCTGTTTCTACTTGTTATTATTGCGCGCACGTGTGTGTGTGTGTGTGTGTGTGTGTGTGTGTGTGTGTGTGTGTGTGGCAATCGTTTGTAGTTAAGATATCCTGGTTTGTCCAGGAATTATACTCACATGATTTTCGCTACCTTTCTTTATCATATCCTATACTCATTTTCATAGCAGGTATAATTCTAGTTTTAAATTTCCACATGTTTTGTTTTCAAGATTTTCAGAGTTTTATAATTGACTGTTTTCGAAATTTTTTTTATAAACACTGGGATCATGGCAATTATAACCATTATTTGGCAGGTTCTTTTTTTGAATTTTTTTATAACAAAGTTTGGTCTATTTGCATCAATGTTCCTATCTGCTAGGATTTGGAAATTCCATAGTACAGACACTCGCTCACACTTTGTAACATAATTCGGGTGGTGTTTGTACTGTGTATCCGGGACTTCAACACCACAGATGGAAGAGACAAGCTAATGAATATATTGCCTGTCATATCTAATAAAGCATTCTTTCTCTGCAAGAAAACTCTGTCGTCAACAGTTTCGTCAAATTTATGGCTTAAGTGACAAGCGGGATTTGAGCAATATTTGTTTATACCTTGTAGGTATTAGTTGGAAGAAATTCTTCTTGTGTTACAGTAATAAAACCTTTTGTCTCCTCTTTAAGACCCACTGCTTCTAAACCATTCATCGGTTTGGGAAACATCTATGTCTGATCCATCCAGACTCTTTGGCTAATTTCCATACAAGGGTTTAGCTCTTTATTTTTGTTCAAGAGTTTTCATATAAGCTGCTTTCACTAGTAACTTAATTATCTTTGCTGCAGAGGTTGGAGGTTCAGGCTATTTGTCGTCTTGAGTATCTGTTAGATCTAAGGAGTTTCGTATTTCTTAGCTTTCGTTAATGACAGTTGTATTCTTAGCATTCTCATGCTTGAGTGCAGCCTTCAGGTAATTATATTATGTCCTTTCTAAGTATTTCACTAAGCCTGTGATTGGTGTTTTAAATTGGATGGTACTTTTTAGCAATCGATATCGGCTCAGAACGAGAAATCAGAGAGCCGAGTTCGAATTCCAGTTGAATCCCTTGTATTCACGTACACGCAAATACCTTTAAGAAAATGATGAGCTTTTTTATGTGTGTTGTGGTGCAACGAAAACTGAAAATTGACTGGACACTATATTGGAATTCTCATTTCGAAAAGCTCTACATGAAACGACTTGCACATCTTAATAATAATGAGAACATTTAAATAATAATATAACAAACACATAACAAACACATTAAAAATAAATTCATATAGAGTTTTAGTGAAGTGATTGACATCTTTAATGAGAAGGATGTTTTTGACGGGCAGTATCTCATTGACAATTGGTTTTAGTTAGATGTCACCGAAATCTATTTTCTCTTTAGCATTTTCCTCTTTTTTTTCCAATTGGAATAGATAGACTAAGCAATCGCCCGTGTCACACTCCACCCACATCTATTGAACGGGTGAAGAGGCTCATCCTTTGTTTCCTGTTTAGGATGTGGTTTCCGGCTTTCTCTTTTCCAATCTTTTACTCATTTCCATTCTTTTCCTCTTTTGTTTTTCAATTGGAGTAGATAGAATAAAATATCGCCCGGTTCACACTCCACCCACGTCTATTGAACGGGTGAACGAGAAAATTAGGGAGCCGAGTTCGAATTCTAGTTGAATTCGTTGCATCCACTTACGCACAAATACCCTTCGGAAAGGTATTTATCCGTATCTTCCCTCCAGTTATGGGTTAAATAACAGGACAGATTAGGTTCTATAGCCTTGGATAGAAACCAGTCTATCTCACAAAGTAATGATAACCTACTGCCGGATAATCTTCTGCCTAGTCAGTCATGGCTCTTTCGAGACATGATCGCCCAAGCATGTATCACGTTTGGCATTTAACTAACTGATTCAAGGAAAACTGGTGTCCTGGGTATGACCGTAAACTGCGTCCGGCAGCAAGGCCTCTGATTGGGTGGTTGTGAGGAGCATGAAACCACCTCTTAATTGCTGTTGTTCCCAGGTCCACCCTGATCCTGAGTAGTAGCACCTGCTAGGGTACCAGCTATGGGTAAATAGTTAACCCCAAAACCGAGGTCAAAATATTATGAAAGTATTTACCAACAAAACGTTTTTGAATTAAAAGTATTACCAACAAAACTTTTTTAATGAAAAATAT
>JBBBDQ010001247.1:102500-197500 GCA_037127315.1 Ascarosepion bandense | reverse complement strand
AATATCGTTTCTTGTGTCTTTGTCTATGAGTGTATCAAATATGATTAAAATCGGACCACTCCTTCTATAACCCGATTTTTTCGATTATCGTTTTTCGATATTTATCGGGGGTAACTCGACACAAACCCTAGCTAAGAACACTCGCAGACGCTAATAGTACAACTGTGTAAACTTTCAAGAAAATCGGTTCAGTGTGTCATTGGTTGCTTCTCCTATGTGGATAGGGGTCGCAGTTTCGAATCCTGCTGAATGGCACACATTTTCGTAACTAAGATTTACCGTAAATAATCAGGCCTGTAGAAATAAATATACAATACTGTTTGATTATAAACAGAATATCTACTTAAATACAAGTATCGATCAAAAATAATGTTCAAACAAATCATTTCATATATATATATATATATATATATATATATATACTTCCTAAAAAAACAAATTTAGATTTCTTGAAATAACACTCCAAACTTGAGTATAAAATATTAAAAAAATATATATTTAAAAAAAACCCTATAAAATAAAAAAATATTCCATACCGAAAAAATCAAAATTTGAAAGAAAAAACACCCCACCCCTACCACATCTATCTAAGAAACCCCAAAGTGAAAACCTAGACACAGGATCAAAGTAAATACATGAATTAGGTCCACTAACAGCAGACATCAATCAATTAAACGATAGCCAACCATAAAAATGACCACTCAACACGCCGCCCTCTTAGAAACTCTAACCAAAAGATATACCCGACCGATAAAACGTATATTCCAACAGATAATACCATTAATCAACAATTTCACACTTATACATCAGATTCTTCAAAAGTCTAACTGTCAAAACGAGAAACACATTCACTTAATTACCAATAACCCCAACCAGCCCCCACGATAACATCGAACCAAATATAAACAGAGAATGATTCCAACCCTTTATTTCTCCCGATGAAGTGTTTGAGTCCAAACACTGAAACAGCCATATAATTGTTGAGAAGAGGACATATATAGAAGAAATTATGTACATGTTCTAAAATATAATTTATAATATATATATATATATATATATATATATATATATATATATATATATATATATATAAACATAAATAATGAACGATAATTTTTTCTTTTTTTACTGTTCAGTGTTCCCAAGTGTTCTTTTGATTTTCGTTTTGTACTGAAGTTTATTTAACGACAGAAAATGTATTTTTATATTCTAACAATTTTGTGGATATATAATAATAGTTCACTGATGCTAATTAGCCAACATTTGGGTGAAAAGAGGCGAATTTATATCGTTCTGTTGAGTAGTTGCTCGTAAATGAATATAATGAACCCGATGGAAATTGGAACTCGGCCCTCAAATAAAAAATTTGCAACCATTATACCACCCGAACGTTTGAGTTTACAGTACCTTACATTTCTAGCAATCATCCATCTAGGTACTGTCCAGGCTCGATGTTGCTTAACTCGGTGATTGTGCGGCAACTGGTGTTTCAACGCGTTACGGCCGTAATCCGTTGATTACTTGGCTGTGCCAGTTTTTTTTTTTTTTTTTAAATCATATCACCCCAAGCAAGGCGGTAGCGCCACTTATGTGCAGGGGGCTACGTAAGGGTAAAAAGAATGGAAAAGAGAAAGCCGGAAACCACATCCTAAACAGGAAACAAGGGATGAGCATCTTCACCTGTTCAATAGATGTGGGTGGAGTGTGAACCGGGCGATAGTTTAGTCTATCTACTCCAATTGAAAAAAAAAATAATAAAAAAGGAAAAGAGTGAAAAGATTGGAAAAGAGAAAACCGGAAACCGCATCCTAAACAGGAAACAAGGGATGAGCCTCTTCACCTGTTCAAAAGATGTGGGTGGAGTGTGAACCGGGCGATAGTTTAGTCACTTTAACATTCAATAACTTGTAACAGCACCAGGTAATCATTTCTGGTAAGATTTATTGGGGAAATACAAAAATTCTTTGTATCTGTGCTAAGTCAATATAAACTACCTCCACCAGAATTTGAACAGTTTTTAAATATTCTATTTCATACCGTGTCTTTTACCTGTTAGCTGATATCTGCAAGCACTATGCAAGTAAAATATGTAAATAAATCAAGAGTAAACCCCTAAAGCATATATATTTATGCATCATTAAAAAAAACTTGTTGACGTTCAGTGGTTCCAAGACTAGATAAATAAATAAGTAAAAAAAAAAGCGAGAAATTGTTGTCAGTCATGGTGGCAACGATGAGGAAGATTTAGTAGAAATATTCATCCAAGTACCATTTTCTGCTGCTGCTGCTGTTGCTGCTACTACCAAAATGGAACGATATCGATTTTTCTAAGAAACAGAGAGAACAAGCACAAAAGCAGTGGTAGGATTGTATAGTCTTTAAAGTAGTTCTTTTTCATTTGTCCCCCACACTAACTCCGGGGCCAGATAATCTAAATCCTCTGCCTTCTATACTTACAATTTTCATAAAATTGATCTCTCGGCTTTCAGTTTCTTACTCCGAGAACAAAATTTGGATTTTTGAGAGCTTTATTTATGACGCGTAGAAAACAGGTTTTAAGACATGAAAGATTAGTGCAGTTGTCTATCGGCTTCTTTGAAAATTAATCCAAATCATGGATAACATTAGCACGGTTGATGCAAGTCTCCTTGAGAGTAACTCACTGCACCTCCTTGGTCTCACTTTTTCAACTGGCCTGAAGTGGAACGAATATATCTGATTTATAGCTACGTCTACTTCAGTCACTTTCTCGCCAACGTGATGTGGCTTCCCTCAGTCTTTTCTATAAATATTTTCATTGAAATTGCTGTGATGAGCTTTTTTATGTGTGTTGTGGTGCAGTGGATATCGACTCCGTAGATTCTAGTAGAATTCGTTGCATTCACTTACGCACAAATACCCTTGGGAAAGGTATTAATCTGTATCTTCCCTACAGTTATGGGTTAAATAACAGAACAGATTGGGTTCTATAGCCTTGGCTAGTAACCAGTCTACCGTAGAAAGCAATGGCAGCCTACTGCGGGATAATCTTCTGCCCAGTCAGTCATGTCTCTTTCCAGACATGATCGCCCAAAGCGTGTATCACGTATGGCACTCAACTGACTGACTGACTACCTTGGCATCTAGGTCCCACCCTTTTACCATTGAAATAGTTAAATGCAAGTTTCATTTTTATTTCTACGATTTATTTTCTCGCACTTCTCACCTGTGGAACTCCCTTCCATTACTTGATTCCCTGATAGCTACAATCTGCAAAAGTTTAAATGCAACGTCAATTGACATCTTCTGTTTTCTTGAATCCTATTCATTTTTTATCCTTTCTTCAACACCCCCCGTATCCTGTCTTTTCTCTCTCTGTGGTTCCGCCTTCCTTTGGGTGACATGATTGAACAAAAATTTAAAAAAAAGATAAAAAAAAACAGTTAGTTGCAGGTTTTGTCTATGATCTATTGTATTTTAGTTGCATTCACTTTCTGTCATGCTAATTGCACGTTTCATTTCTTTTACTCATGATGATGATGATGATAGCATTTAATGCAGTTTGATTGGAAATAACTTCAGTAGTTGCTACTCTTTATTTCTGCCATATGAAGAGTAATTAAAAACAACTTGTTAAATTTCAATTGGTGTATGAAACCCTGAAATTTGCTTGTGTAAAAGTAAAATTAGAAATTGACTTATTTTATTGTGTGTGCATGTGTATGTTTTGCAGGTAATAAAAAAACAACAACTCTTTTTTACTCAATATTGGAAGTTTTTATGATTTGCAGACATTTAATTTTTCTAGCAGAATTGAACCCCTGATATCTGTCTAGTTGTCTATGGCTCGTGGTGCAGTGGATATCGGCTTGGAACGAGAAATCGGGAAGCCGAGTTCGAATTCCAGTCGAATTCCTTGCATTAGCTTATGCACAAATACCCTTGGGAAAGGTATTAATCCGTCTCTTCCCTCCAGTTATGGGTTAAATAATAGGACAGATTGGGTTCTGTAGCCTTGGTCGGCAACCAGTCTACCGCAGAAAGCAATGACAACCTACTGCAGGATAATCTTCTGCCCAGTCAGTCATGTCTCCTTCGAGACATGATCGCCCAAGCGTGTATCACGTATGGCGTTTAACTGACTGACTGTCTACGGCTATTTCGTGTTGAATACACCGGTTCTCATCCGATCATCGAAGTTAAGCAACATCGTGCTTGGTCAGGACTTAGATGGGTGACCGTTTGGGAATAACAGGTGCTGTAAACGTAAGGACCAAAAATGGTCCAACGGTCCTCCAGCTTTGGGGGTTGGGCGCAGGGCTAACAACCCTGCCTCATAAAAAACAGTTTCTTACGGAAACAGTAACAAAATGATGCTGCCTTACACACCATTGGGTGTAACGGATGAGATGATGGATAATATTGTTTAAATAATACTAAAAATAGAATAGAATAGAATAGCAAAAATATTCTGTTTGCCTCTATTATTTTTCAAGAAGTGTTACTTATTATATAAGCCCTTAACCTGCATTGTGGCTTCTTTCTCTATGTGCTGTGGCCCTTCAGGACTAAGGTGATTATGACCCTATCCCTAGTAGCTCTTGGCTTTCTTCCTCCTGTTAACCAACACAAACCTCGCTCTGCCACCCATTTGCTCAAGCCCGTTAAGTATGTTAGGCATTCCTTCCCATGTTTCTCTCTCCATCTATCTGACCTGTGAGTATTAGATTCTCCAAGCCCTCCTTCTTCATCACATGTTCCAGGAACTTCATATGTCTTTTCCTGATGTTAAGTATTAGTTTCCTTTTTGTTTCCATCGTCCATCTGACCTGTGAGTATTAGATTCTCCAAGTCCGCCTTCCTCATTATATATCCCAGGAACTTAAGCTGTCTTTTCCTGATGTTAAATATTAGTTTCCTTTTCGTTTCCATCCTCCGTCTAACCTGTGAGTATTAGATTCTCTAAGCCCTCCTTCCTCATTACATGGCCCAGGAAATTCAGCTATCTTTTCCTGATGTTAAGTATTAGTTTCCGTTTTGCTTCTATCGTCCATCTGACCTGTGAGTATTAGATTCTCCAAGTCCAACTTCCTCATTATATATCCCAGAAACTTAAGCTGATGTTAAATATTAGTTTCCTTTTCGCTTCTATCCTCCATCTAACCTGTGAGTATTAGATTCTCGAAGCCCTCCTTCCTCATTACATGTCCCAGGAACTTCAGCTGTTTTTCCTGATGTTAAGTATTAGTTTCCTTTTTGTTTCCATTCTACATCTGACCTGTCAGTATCAGATTCTCCAAACCCTCCTTCCTCATTACATTTCCCAGGCACTTCAGCTGTATTTTTTTGATGTCCAGCATTAGTTTCCTTTTTGTTTCCATCCTCCATCTGATCTGTGAATATTAAATTCTCCCAGCCCTCCTTCCTCATTGCATGTCCCAGGAACTTCAGCTGTCTTTTCCTGATGTTAAGTGTTAGATTCCTTTTTGCTTCTATTCTCCATCTGACATGTTTTTTTCTTTTTGCTTCTATTCTCCATCTGACCTGTGAGTATTAGACTCTCCAAGTCCACCTTGCTCATTATATATCCCAGGAATTTAAGCTCTCTTTTCCTGATGTTAAATATTAGTTACCTTTTCGCTTCCATCCTCTACGAAACCTCATCGTTACTCACATGCTCGGTCCATAGTATATTCAGCATCCTGGCTTTTTACAATTGTGAAAATATAAACTGAACACCCCGCTGTAAGATTCTGGGTATTACTTATAGGATTACATTTTATGACTGTTGTAATTACAAACTTGAACTTTCATGCCAGAATACAGAGCGTAGTGTGAAAAGACGTTTTTCTTTTCATAACCATATTATTTTAACTGCCTTCACTTTTCAGCAATATTTATTGTCTTATAAAGCGATGATTAGAATGAGAATAAATCTTAAAAATGATGAAAATAAATTTATATATTTTGGGGTTTTGCAATTCACAAAAAATATTAAACACTATTTATTACATTGTTTATAAATAATCTAATTAATTAATTATTTGTTATGGGACCTACCCTTTTTGGACTATAATGAACTCTTCCTATTATCATAAATACCAGGAGAATATGCCTCTCGGGGTGGAGTTAAGGGGAGTTGAATTTAGTTAGCCCGGTCTAATACTTGGCAGTCCGACTGACGTGTAACACACTTTGTATTTGTTCTCTCGTTAAATATATACGTTTCACTAATACCCGAGTTCGTATTTTTTTCCGGACCTATCCTGTGTCCACAACACTAATCAATTCGAGTTCATTGTTTTTGTTATTTCTCAAGAACAAAGAAAAAAATATATAAATTCACTTTCATATAATTTGGTTTTTGTTGTGGCCTGTTAGGGCCAGAAAGAAAGGCACGAAAACAAGGTAGATTGAACCAGTGTATTGGAATAACAGAAGATATATACTAATAAGAGTGTTATTAGTCAACAGATATATCGAATCCATTGCTAAATCCGCTGCTATGAAAGTCGGTTCTTTGTGCAGGTCCCGGAGGTTTTTTCCGTCTGAATCTATCCTGCACATTTATAAATCTACCATCCGCCCGTGCAATGAATACTGTTGCCATATCTGGTCGGGTGCCCCTGCTATTCTCCTTGGGCTTCTAGACAAGGTACAGCGGTGGGTCTGTAATGTGATCGATACCGACTTAGCAGACGGCCTGCAATCTCTCTCTCACCGGCGCGACGTGGCTTCCCTGTGTCTCTTCTATAAATACTTTCACGGCTTCTGCTCCGATGAACTTAGATCACTAGTGCCCCCTAGGTTTGAATTTGCACGAGATACTAGATTAGCAACTAGATCCCACACTTTTACAGTGAAACCGATAAAATGCAACCGCAACTTCTACGCCAACAGTTTCTTTTCTCGCAATTGCCGTCTGTGGAATTCCCTTCCACATAACTGCTTCCCCGACGGCTACAATCTCCAGGAGTTTAATTGTAAGGTCAATGGACACCTCCTAACAAACTAACTTCCATTCTTTCAAACACTCTTCCCACCCATCCAACTATCTATCACCCCCTTTCTGACATTTCCTATATCTAACCACTCTTCCTATTTACCCCCCCCTATGTAGCCCCAAGCGCAATAGTGGCATTGGAATGCCTTGCTTGGGGTGAAATGATTAAAAAAAAAGATAGAAGTGTCCATCCGAACTGTCAAGTTTCACTGGGTCTCCCCTGCCTCCCTTGGGAAGTCTCGCAGGTTAGTATTCTTGAAGGAGGAAGAGTCCATTCCAATGTAGATAGGGCACTATAACAGTTTTATTGAAATTCAAGAGTTTACCGAAAAAGATTCAGAAGATCTGCTGTCCATTTCAACATCAGGACAATATTCAGAAGATCCACTCTATGGTGAAATCTTTTCCGAATAAAGCCTAAAACAGAAAAGGACATGGCACAGAACCGAATGTACTCATTTACTTGCAGTTGTGGCAAAGAATATAAAGGTGTAAAAATTGGTTCACCCCCATCTGGAGGGACATGGAAAAGCTGTAATGAGGATCCAGTAGTAAATATATTATTCAGTCATTTAATATAAGATTTGAAACCTTACATAGAGGATGACCTGATCACGCAAATTGTTATGACTTACGGATGTTACAACAGAAAAAATTTAATTACCGTACTTGTTTTGACATTCCTCCGATCGTTTAAACGAACCCATTGCATCCGAACGTAATCTGACCAAGCGTAGCAGAGGTCATATTTACTCGGATATGCAAATCCATAATAGGAGCTTCAGTGAGGATTTGAATTCACAAGCCATCCCAAGCAACATGTAGGCACACTTTTAGGATGCGATCCGTTTTGAATTTAGAGTTTCTTTCCTCTAGTCTGGTTGCCAACCAAGGCTATAGGACCCAAGCTCTCCTGTTATTTTACCCATAGCATAGCATTCAATTTATGACTATATGATTTTGGATATTACTTTTTAGATGATCTCATACCGTGTGCTATTTTTATTTTAGCGTTGTGGTGCTGTGGATATTGGCTCGGAACGAGAAATCAGATAGACGAATTCGAATTTCAGTTGAATTCGTTGCATTCATTTACGCGCATAAACCCTTATGAAAATTATGAATCCGTCTATTCTCCCTCCAGCTATAGGTTAAATAGCAAGACAGATTGTGTTCTAAGTCTTGGTTCGCAACCAGTCTACCGGAGAAAGCAACCTACCTCGGGAAATTGTTCTGCCTGGTCAGCTATGTCTCTAAAATGACATGATCGCCCAAAGGTTTATCACAAATGGCAATTAACTGACTGATTGTAAAAAGTCAAAATATCATTTAGCATAAGTGTCTGGTTTAGCATATTAATTATATAAACTAATTGTGTGGATTGCTATCAATATCTATAGATGTTTCGTTTGAATAACAGAAATTGATAACATGAATATCGTTGGTGACTCTTTGACATACGTTTATAACTTGTGCCTAAAAATATGAAAAACTTGCTTGTTAATATCTGAAACATAAAAAATCATCGTAATCAGTGTCTGCTTTTTACCATTGAAAACTTGATTTAAATACCCCTTCAAATTGGTTCCATTTCCTACAATTCAAAATATTTTTTGATAAAAAACTTCAACCACAAAATGCAGAAGATACACTTTTATTGTGACTAACCCTTGATACATTTACAACAAATTGTCTGATCATTTCAAAGTCTTAGGAACAATGATGTTCAAGCATCAACAGGAAAATTATAGTTTTAGATTTATCAAATTATGTGAGATGTTTAAAAATAGAGCCAAACAGTTTAAGAGCAATCCAAAAGGTGTTCGTTCTACGGAATGCTTTTGTTGTGACAGGGCAGGGGGATAATGCCACTAAGACGCATAGGATTACAGGGAGTAAAAGAGAATGAGAAGACTCTGATGAGGAGAAAAGGCAATAAAAACAGGTTTCAGATAGACGGAAAATGGCGATAATGCCACTAAGCTGTAAGGGATTACTGGGAGTGAAAGAGAAGAGAAGTGAGGAGAAAGGACAATAAATTCATGCAGTCGAAACACTAGAGAAAAAATTCCATTAAAACAGTGATAAGATACCAGGTCAGAGTCAATTACATGATAGGACGTTCTTTGAATACGTACCAGACAAGTTATGTCAGCAATATTCCATGCATATTCGACTAGTGGATTTATAAATGTGCAAGATTGATTCGGAAGAAAGATAATTGCCTAACACGACACAGTGAACTAACTTTCGTAGTAAATGATTCGATCTAATCGCTCATGTTAATAGAAAATGTTAGGCCAAGAAGATGTCAGAATATGGTTCTACTATAGTTTAGCATTAACGATGAAAAACAGAATTGTTATTATAACATCATTTCGTTTGATTCATTATTTAAGGAAAGAGAATTACTACACAGTTCTTCGTTTCAAAAGTGTTTTCTTCGTTTGTATATGATTTTTGAATATATTTTCTTTGCCCATTCAATTTTGAGAGATTTATCTGTGTCTTGCTTTTACGGTGTATTTTCTAAATAAAAATTAAAAAAATGACACCAAGTATGAAAACGTGGACCTTTATTATTGCGGTTAGCTATCAGTCAGTTAAGTGCCATAGGTGATACACGCTTTGGGCGATCATGTCTCAAAAACGCATGACTGAAGATTATCTCGCAGTAGGTTGCCATTGCTTTCTACAGTAGACTGGATTCCAGCCAAGGCTATAGAACCCACTCTGTCCTATTATTTGACCCATAACTGGAGGGGAAAGAGATGTATTATAGTATTAAGTAGAAATTAATGGGGGATCAGCTTATTACTTCATAACAAAAAAAACTGAACCCTCACTTTATGCCCAATAGAAGTCTTGATCATGTTTAGAACTATTATATTTAGTCAGTCAGTTAAGTGCCATACGTGATACACGCTTTGGGCGATCATGTCTCAAAAAACACATGACTGAAGATTATCCCGCAGTAGGTTGCCACTGCTTTCTGCGGGAGACTGGTTGCCAGCCAAGGCTATAGAACCCACTCTGTCCTATTATTTAACCCATAACTGTTGGGAGAAGAGATGTATTATAGTATTAAGTAGTAATTAGTGAGGCATCAGTTTATTACTTCATAACATTTCGATGATCTTATTGAGTTCATATGGTCCAGTATCCTCTGGACATCTTCCTGGTGTGGCAAGAATAGAGTTGGTTTTAGAGCTGTGGATTCTAATGCCATCTCTCCAAATTATATGTATACGTCAGCCAGTGATGGTCATAATGGCGAGCCCATTGCTTAGCCTTCATCCTGACTATATATGTCTGGTCTTAATCAGAATGATTTTTCTATTCCTATTTCTGTTTTTCTTTTTTTCTGTTACTGTTATATTGTTTTGTGTATTTGATTTGATGTCACCTAGCCACTATTCTCTGCAGAGTCTAATGATCTCATTCTAATGTCAAATTGGTCACCTGAATTATTCTTTATTCATTGTTCTTGGTTGTGGATAATGAGAAAGTCTAATTCTCCTCCATTTATAATTAAACATTTACCCCCTCCAAAGAATATAGAATTAGAATAACTGAAGATATCTTTTATAAACATAGCAATTTTTACAATTATGCCCTAAAGAATAGCTGAAAATAATAATAGGTAATTAATTAAACTAATTAATTATAATGTTCATATATAACTTATGCTCTAATATTACATAACCATTATTTTAATAATAATAATAATAATAATAATTAATGACCCACACAATACTTACTTTTTTTCCCAAGTGCAACATAGCTTAGTATACCATAGTTACTTAATTAAATTTTAACCCAAACAATAAGCCACATTAACAAAATTCTCTAGTATTAAAAATAACCTTTTCAAAACTCCTAAAATATTATCTGTTGTTAAAAATTACTCTGTATACATCTGAATACTATGTGTTCCGAATATGTATCTTTTCCAGACATATAAAGATTGTTGTTTTATCATGACATAATTTAACAATCCATTTGCCTAAAACCTAAATGTTCACCTTTATAGTTCAACTTAATTCTCACTTTTCATTGAGTAACCAAGACACAGCCATAATCATATTGTTTAACTTTCCCCACTTCCACTCCTTAACTTTCTAAATAACTAAGAATTCCTTTTCTATTTTACAAAATAAATCATTTTCTCCATTTGTTTTAAAATATCATCCGAAGAAGATCAACTATGTTGTGAAACATGATTTTTTTTTGTGAAGACATAAAATGATTTGTAAACAATTTAATAAAAATATTACAATACATATATATAGTCATCCGCATATATATATATATATATATATATATATATATATATATCATTAAATACAATGGAAAGCGTTCTTCTTTATTAAAGGATCCCTTTCAACACATTCGGTCAACACATTGTCAGAAGAATATATTGGTAAATCTTAATTAACCAAGAAAACAACAATTCGCACTTCAAAAATTATAACGGGTAGACAAAAAGAACCATGACTAAAATACAAATTTAGTAATAAAATTATTAATAAGATGAACGAGAAAGAAAATAGGGCGAAAAGTTGGATCAAAAAGGTTAATGTCAATTGTTCCAAGAAAAATTTATATACAGTGGGTAGCGAAAGTATTTAACGCATCAGTCTTTTATAAATTTTACAAAAGATTGTTCAGTTTGAATGATACTTCAAGTATTTTAATGAACATTGTCTATCTAAACAGAGAGAAAAACTGAAAAACATTGTTTTAATGTACTGTTACTGCCAATTTTCAAATTTGACTGAGTCCAAATGTATTTAACAACTATACAAATAATACGGTAAAAAAACTTTTTTATTTTGATATGGTTTGTAATTCATTCAATCACAGGTTGTCTTCAGTATATATATATATTAACCCAGCAAGTCACTTAATCGGCACAGAGTGATAACAGGTCTGATACAGACTGTCCCACTATCTAAACTTCTTAAAACAGTTAAAAGAAAAAAAAGTGTCAAATGATATGCGACAGAAGATTATAAATCTACACAAAGATGATAAGAAGTATCAAAAAAATGCTCAAGAATGAAACGTGCTGGTGAACGAAAGTTGGAAAAATACTGAACTATTCAAAGGTGTGGTCATATACGTAAATTAAACGAGGCTACTGAATGATTTATAGCCTGGAATGTGGAGAAACAGCCGTTTTAGACTCGAAAAGAAATTCAGAATATTCTGAAAAATTCTGAAATTCATTAATACAATTAAGAGATCACTGAATCGTATAGGTTTGTATTCTAGATCGACAAGAATGACTCCACTATTAAAAACGTAAATATGTGCAAGACTGCTAAAATATTGTTAGAAAGTATGAACATGAATCTGATGAATTCTGGAAGAAAATTATTTGGCCAGATGAAATGAAAATTGCGCTTTTCAGGAGAATAATATGCACCATAAGTTGTGCGTTCTGGTCCAGTGGATATCGACTCGGAACGAGAAATCGGAGAGCCGAGTTCGAATTCCAGTTGAATCCATTGCATTCACTTACGCGCAAATACACTTGGGAAAGGTATTAATCCGTCTATTCTTTCCAGTTATGGGTCAAATAACAGGACAGATTGGGTTCTATAGCCTTGGTTGGCAACCAGTCTACCGCAGAAATCAATGGCAACCTACTGCGGGATAATCTTCTGCCCAATCAGTCATGTCTCTTTCCAGACATGATCGCCCAAGCGAATTTCACGTATGGCACTTAACTGACTGATTATAATAGTTGGAATCATGATTAAAACTTCTACTGGTCATAAAGTGGGGGATCGGTTTTTTATTGTTATGAAGTAATAAACTGATCCCCTACTAATTACTATGTAATAATATAATACATCTCCTCCCTCTCTAGCTATGAGTCAAATGAAAGGACAGATTGGTTTCTATAGCCTTGGTCGGCAACCAGTCTACTGCAGAAATCAATGGCAACCTACTGCGGGATAATCTTCTGCCCAATCAGTCATGTCTCTTTCCAGACATGATCGCTCAAGCGAGTATCACGTATGGCACTTAACTGACTGATTATAATAGTTGGAATCATGATTAAAATTTCTACTGGTCATAAAGTGGGGGATCGGTTTTCTATTGTTATGAAGTAATAAACTGATCCCCCAGTAATTACTATGTAATAATATAATACATCTCTTCCCTCTCTAGCTATGAGTCAAATGAAAGGACAGATTGGTTTCTATAGCCTTGGTCGGCAACCAGTCTACTGCAGAAAGCAATGGCAAGCTACTGCGGGATAATCTTCTGCCCAATCAGTCATGTCTCTTTCGAGACATGATCGCCCAAAGCGTGTATAACGTATGGCACTTAACTGGCTGAATATGCACCAAATTATGGAGAAACATCGAAGAGAATACAACCCAGTAAACACCACCCTAACGGTCGAATATGAGGTGGGGGGAGTGTAATGATTTGGGGTTGTTTTTCATATAACGGAAGAAAAGAAATGGAAGTCATCGAAGGAAAAATGAATGCAAGCAAATCTTATCAGCCCATCTATTAAAAAGGGTAACAGATTTGGGACTTGATAGAGCTTTTGTATTCCAACATGACAACGATCCAGAGCATAGGGTTAAAAACACCTCAACACTAGTTCAGTGAAATGGAATTGATGTTTTGGAATGGCCTAGTCCGTCACCGGATCTCAATCTAATCGACCAATTTTGGACAAACTTGAAGTTGAGAGTAAACTATCAAGGAACTGAAGAAAGTATGTGAAAAAGAATGGGTGAAACTGCCAAAATCTTCATGCAAGTAGTTCGTTGAAAACTGCAGTAAACGACTAGAGGCTGTAAAGTTGAACAGTGGATATGCTACTAAATATAAAATAATAGTGCTAAATACTTTTGCACACAGTCAAATTAGAAAATTGGCAATAAAAATACATAAAAACAATGTTTCTCAATAAATATAATTATAAAATAATTACCAACAGATACAGAATGTACGCTTGTCGAATTTAATTTTCACGACGGAACGAAAGTTATAGTTTAGAATAATCAGAGTTTTCAATTTTCCAAATTACTTTAAAAAAAGGTCCTTTCAGGGCTCTTTACCGAAGCTTTAAGGAAATGACCGAAGTGGGGCGGAGGGTTGGTAGCGACGGCGGTGGTAAATTCGTCTTGTCTCTTTCGCTCGGTAACTCCGAAACTGATTTTTCTTGCCGGGGTCTTGATTTTTATGCTTGTCCTAAATTCTCCCGGGAGGTGCATGGTCGTTGTTGATTCAACTGATTACGTCAGCAAATCTAGCCCCTAGCCTGTGAGATTTATAATTCGTTTTTATTCCCATAGTTAAAGCTTTATCTTTTTTAACCTCATCAAAAGTTTTTGACAGTCTTGTTGTGACTACCGTTATTTTTCAATTCCACCGGCCGAAAACCCCAAAGCCTCTGATCAATGTTTGAATAAACAATTCAAAAATATATTTTTCCTTTCTATTCTCTTCAATTTTCAACTAGTTTTTCTGTTTTTCAGATTTTACAAGTATACAAGTATTCTTACTTCGACTCATATAGCTATTGACAATAAACTGAAAAATTAACAATACAACTAATAATTATTTCTTTCGCTCCGTCGTATTAAACTTAGGATTACATTTCTTTCTGTTCATGCAATTTTACAAGACAATCTTAAACAAGGCAATTACGTTTTACAAGTATATTAAGTAGGGCAATTGCTGGTTTACAATACCTCAAATTGTGATCTAATTAATGTCTTTTTAAAATTTAGTTTAAATTCTATGTCATCATTAATTTTTTTCCTTTAATTTTAATTTTTAATTAAATCTTCAATAATCCTATCTGTTTTTTTGGTGCTTTTGATTCTGCGGATGTCAGTGAATTGGTTAGTATTTTGTTATTGTGGTGACTTAAGTATCTTTTCGAGATGAACAAAAATCACAAAAACACTGCATTATACACAGGCGACGGACTAACCCTACTACGAAATACTAGCCCATCGCAAACTAACCGAGTAAGAAAGGATCTGATCAAGTTTTTTAATGATCACGAACTAAAAATCGCTACCACTACAAACGCTAACGTAACCAACTTCCTTAACGTAACTTTTGACCAAAACAGAGAAGTATACAAACCATATACTAAAGATCTTACAATCACAAATTCGTCCATAAAAATTCTAACCACCACCATAGAATACTAGACAATATTAATGAATTTATTCAATTTAGATTATCTTGTAACTGTAGTAATAAGATTATTTTTCATAACAGTAAAATTAGATATATTAAGGACTTAGCTGAAAGTAAATACAATGTAATTTTGGGTTTCGGTATAACCCTAATTAAATTATGTATTTAATAAATTTAAAAAATGACACCCTAGATTTATAATTTATAAAGCTATTAAGCAACTCTAGTACAAATCAGTCCTGGGTGTGACGGTAAACTGCATCCGGCAGCAAGGCCTCTGATTGGGAGGTTGTGAAAAGCATGGAACCGCCTTTTAATTGCTGTTGTTTCCAGGTTTGCCCTGACACTAACACCCAAACTGGGGTCAAAACACTATGAAAGATTTTTATAGAAAATGTTATAGAATATTTTAATTGGAGTAGATAGATCTATCTATCGCCCGGTTCACACTCCACCCATGTCTATTGAACAGGTTAAGAGGCTCATCCCTTGTTCCCTGTTTAGGATGTGGTTTCCGGCTTTATCTTTTCCAATCTTTTCACTATTACGTGGCCCCCTGCACATCGGTGGCGTTGCCGCCTTGCTCGGGGTGATACGATTAAAAAAAAAAAAATATATATATATACATTTTTGAAGGAAAAATATTACCAACAATAATTTTTTGAAAGAAAAAATTATTGCCATAACACATTTTTGAAGGAAAAAATTATTACCAGCAATACATTTTTAAATACAAAATTAGAATTTAGTTTCCTAAAATAAAAAATAAAGAATAAATAATTAATAAAAATCTTACTAAATCAACCTTCTCACTATAACTGAACAAAAATATCTTAAAACCTTACCTTTTTCGCATTAAATAACCCACAGAAGTGTTGATATGCCGCTAACCAAAACTCAAACTTAAACTCGGAAAACACTTAGTTTATAATATATACCTGATGATTGCGTAATGCATGAAACTCGGAGTCGTGCCTTAAAACTATAATATAATAATTATATATATATAATTTAAACGTTATTTTTATTGGATAAACATTTTTTAGTAAACGCTTCGTTTATCTTGTAAACAGTATCTTTATTTCATATCTGGATATTTGAGAAATCAGGATGAACAATATTTTGAAATAGGCTCAAGTCATCGGTCATGAGGTTCCCGAACGATCACCGAAATTAAGCAATGCCAACGCTTGTCAGTATCTAAATGGGTGACCGTTTAGAAATACCCGGTACTCAAACATCGGGTGTTTGGTTGGTGTAATGGATAATGACCCGGAATTATTAATCAGAAGGCCGAGTCCCACTTACAGTTGGGTTTGCTATATTCAGTTATGTGCAAGTATCTTTGGGAAAGGTTATGAAACTGCCTCGTCTTCCCCCAGCTATAGGTTAATTTGTAAGGCTTCTATCACTTAAACCATTATTATCTCATCGCCCGGTTCACACTCCACCCACATCTATTGAACAGGCTCATCCCTTGTTTCCTGTTTAGGATACGGTTTCCGGTTTTCTCTTTTCCAATCTTTTCACTCTTTTCCTTTTTTATTATTTTTTTTTCAATTAGAGTAGATAGACTAAACTATCGCCCGGTTTACACTCCACCCACATCTATTGAACAGGCTCATCCCTTGTTTCCTGTTTAGGATGCGGTTTCCGGTTTTCTCTTTTCCAATCTTTTCACTCTTTTCCTTTTTTATTATTTTTTTTTCAATTAGGAGTAGATAGACTAAACTATCGCCCGGTTTACACTCCACCCACATCTATTGAACAGGCTCATCCCTTGTTTCCTGTTTAGGATGCGGTTTCCGGTTTTCTCTTTTCCAATCTTTTCACTCTTTTCCTTTTTTATTATTTTTTTTTCAATTGGAGTAGATAGACTAAACTATCGCCCGGTTCACACTCCACCCACATCTATTGAACAAGTGAAGAGGCTCATCCCTTGTTTCCTGTTTAGGATGTGGTTTCCGGCTTTCTCTTTTCCATTCTTTTTACCCTTACGTAGCCCCCTGCGCATCAGTGGTGTTACTGCCTTGCTCGGGGTGATATGATTAAAAAAAAAAAAAATAAATAAATAAATAAATAAAATTACGTTCAAAATATTTAGATTTCGGCATTATATAACCCACATAGGTAAATATGGCACTAAACAAAACATCCAACTAACCATTCGGTCATGATAACGTTTGATTTTGTGCTAGCAAACATAAGTCTAATTTGTCCGAAAAACCTGTCACTTTCTAACCACCGTCAAGCTAATACCCTGTGTCTTTTCTATAAATACTATCAAAGTAATTGTTCGGCTGAGTTCTTTGCTAAAGTACCTAATAAACTGACGCCGAGATCTCATCAATTTACAATTGAGTTGCTAGATATAACCGTAAATTATATGCTAACAGTTTCTTTTTTCGCACTTCTCGCGCATGGAACTCCCTTCCGGCTCCATCCTTTCCAGCCAACTTTAATATGCAAAACTTGTTATACCACTCATATAAACCCCGATAAATTGAAGGTGCCTGAAACATGTGTCAAATTTAAAACGATTTATTTAGACGCCAAAACAAAAGTTTAGTATTTTTTAGGTAGTTTCAATGTGCTATTTTGAAGCTATTGCATTTATTATAAAAACTGCAGTTTGAAGTTATTAAGCAGATTAAGCTAATATTAGTTTAAGGCCCCTGAAATCTAATAAATAGTATTTTTTCTTTTCCTTTTTTTCTATAATATAGGTTGAAATTTGTGATGTTCCAAAACAAAATAAGAAAGTTATTGAATGAAGAAATGTCCTCTTCGCAAAAATCATGATCGATAGAGGTCTGATGGAAATATAGTTTCAGAACTAGAAGTAACGAAACACATCTTATAACCTTTTTCTCCACAACGAAAACGTAAACTAAAGACAATTATAGCAAAGCAATCACTTTTAACCAGTTCTCAGATCCTTCAACAGGCTGGAATTGAAGGAGTTAGACAAAAATTGTAGAATACATCGCAAATTTGGTTCTTTTAAGAAATCTCCTAGGCAAACTCTTCTCAGTAAAGCATGTATTTTTAAAACCTCAAAACGGCGTTAAAATATCCTTGAAAATTGACTTTTCTAAATTAATTTTCAAAGACTAAATCTCGGGTGACAATCGATAGGTAGGACAAAAGTTGAATTTTATTGGATGCAGATATGCCTGTAACCAGAATAAGGTGGTAATATGATAATATTGGTTAGAATTATCGACCAAACCTATTGTTGAACCATTCAAAGACGAACTAGTGTTATAGTGATTTCTTGGACAATACTTATTTTTACTAGTACGTTCCTTGGCCTTGCAGTTTGAAAGTGAAGTGCGTACTTATGCATGGCAATGCTCCTTATGTATCTAAGATTACCTATGAATGTTTAGCGCATACAAAGTTTTTATTTTTTAATCATATCACCCCAAGCAAGGCATTCCACTGCCACTATATCGCAGGGGGTTACATAGAGCGATTGGATATAGGAAATGTCAGAAGGAGGGTGATAGACGAGAAAGGAGGTACATAGGAAGAGTGTTTGAGAGAATGGGTGCGAGTTAGTGTGTTAGGAGGTGTCTATTGACCTAACATTTAAACTCCTGGAGGTTGTAGCCGTCGGGGAAGCAAGCATGCGAAAGGGAATTCCACAGGCAGGAAGTGCGAGAAAAGAAGCTGTTGGAGTAGAAATTGCGGTTACATTTCATCGGTTTCACTGTAAAAGGGTTGGACCTAGTTGCTAATGTAGTATCTCGTGCAAATTCATACGTAGGGGGCACCAGTGATCTAAGTTCATCAGAGCAGAAGCCGTGAAAGTATTTATAGAAGAGGCACAAGGAAGCCACGTCACACCGGTGAGAAAGTGACTGCAGGCGGTCAGCAAAGTCGGTATCGATCACATTACAGATTCTCCGTTGTATTTCGTCAAGAACCCCGAGGAGAATAGAAGGGGCACCCGACCAGATGTGGCAGCAGTATTCAGTACACGGGCGGATGGTAGATTTATATATGTGCAGGATAGATTCAGACGGAAAGAATTTCCGGGCTCTGCACAAAGAGCCGACTTTCATAGCAGCGGATTTAGCAATGGATTCGACGTAGTCATTCCACTTGAGGTCCGCTGAGCTTGTCAGGCCAAACAGGCGTAGAGTTTTACTCTCTGGGAGGCAAGCCTGTTCCATGCTAATGGGAGGGAGGTGCGGTTACAGAAGAGAAAATAATGAAATGGCCACCGTCATGTCTAAATCTGAATCCGAACAAAAATCTACAGTAAATTGTTAAGATGAAATTATATGAAGGTGGCAATTAATATTAAAAAAATCATACTTATGGGAAGTAATTAAAACAACCAAGTCGGAAATTGAATCTGGTGAATTAAAAATTTAGTGTGATTCTCAACCACTACTTCGCCATCCATTTGTTCAAGTCTCTCAAGTATGTCACGGATTGCTTTTCCTTGTTACTCCTTTCTATCCGTCCCGTGAGGATCAGACTCTCCAAGCCCTTCTTTCTCACTACATGTCCCAGAAACTACAGCTGTCTTTTCCTAGTATTAAGTATGAGTTTCCTTTTCGTTTTGATCCTCTCCCAAATCTCGTTTTTCCTCACATTTTCAGTTCATGGCATCCTCAGAATCGTTCTGTAGAACCACATTTTGGTTGATTCGAGTCTTTCCTTCATCTTTGATGAGATTGCCTCGCATTCGCTACCATATTGATGGACAGACATCACATAACAGTCCAGCACTCACTTTTTTATTTCCAGCGAAATATTCCCATCTCTCAATACTCTGTTAAGCATCTGCAATGCATCTTTCGCTATCCCAGGTATCGGCTTTTGGGCTCGGCATTTTAGGCTACACTTTTTACTGATTATCAGACATTCGGTTTTCTTGTAGTTAATACGTAGTTCTTTCTTCCTACTTTCTGTGACGATATTTATTGTATCGAAAAATACAATTATAGCACAAGGCCAATGTTTGGCGGGGACAAAAATGGAGGTTGTTCAACAATAACTATCCTATACCTAGCTAACCTGAATCATGACCCAAACATTCTTTACAATTTCCCATTCACCATGAAGACCTATTCATCATCACTCAATCCTCCATGTACCAAAATGCCGCATCCGCTCAAGGAACCTACAAATAAATCCCCACAAGAATAAAAAATTTCTTTATACGATCTATATAGAAAAATAAAAAAAATTATACATGAAATGTAAAGGGTTGGGGTACATGAAACAAATAAATAAAAAAAGAAACCCAAACAAAGTTTTTTACTTAAAATACAAAATAAATCAATTAATGTTAGGAGGACCCGTCCATCCCACAAAATAAGAGGCCACTGTATTCTGCCTTTATATTAAAACCAAGAGACACTCTTTCTAGAAGGAGTGGGGAGGGAAAACGGATGGGAAAAATAAAATTTTGACCCAGAGGAGATGAAATACAGGATTTAAAAACTGGAGAAGATGGGAATTTCTCGACATGGATCATAACAAAAGACGAAACCGGGAACTACTTCTGGAACTACTTCTTGTAGAAGGTCTTGTCGTTTACTTTGCGTGTCTGTTGTCAGCACTGTATCATCTGCGTATCTTATATAATTGTAACCACCAGTAACGGAGCCTGGCAGCGCTTAGAGCGCCCTAAGTACTGTTCCGTTATATATGTTGAAAATATCTAATTAGATGACACATCTTTGTCTAACACTTCTTTCTATCCTTGTATATTTGTTGAACTTGTTTTCTGTCTGTGTGCAGGAAGTTTGTTGCTAATAGAGGTTCTTGATTACACGAATGTCTTTCCCGAATATATTGAGTTTGACGAGCGTCTCCATCAGGCCTTTGTGGCGTGCTTTGTCGAATGCCTTTCTGTTGTCAGCGAAACACAGATACACACGTCCTTTTGCAGTTCTGTTGTCCTTTATGGTAGCATTCTAACTATAAATTTCGTGTTCCTTGTTCCAGGGTCCTTGACGAAACCCCACTGTTCTTGTTTAATTTCTCGTCTGCGCGCCCTATTCATCAGCATTCGGATGATGAGTTTTGTTACGCGACTCATTAAGCTGATTGTTCGGTGGAGTTCGCACTTGTTTGCCCGTGGCGTTTTAGGTAGTGTTATGAAAATCGATCTGCTTAGTTCCTCCGGAATATTGCCGCTATTGTAGGATTTATTTATTATTTCTGTGATTTCTTCTGCACTGAAGTCGTCTAGGGTCGCCAGCATCTCCATTATAATGCTGTCAGCACCCGCTGCTTTGCTTCTATTCCGTTTGGGCAATGCAGCTTCAAATTCGAATATCATTATCACTGGCCCATCGGTGTTTCTATGTATTGTTGCTTTCTCTCTCGTGTCGGGGGAAGAGATCTTTATATATTCTACACACCGCTGAAGTATTTCCCCTTTCTCTAATATCAGCATTCTATCCTTGGATTTTATGTTAAAGAGCAAGTCTTTGTCTTGTTAGTTCTCTTTTTATGCTTGTATCATTTATTAGTATCATATATACACTAGCGGAACCCGTGTAATTTCCACAGAAGGATAATTATGATTTCCTGGGAAAATTTTACTTTGTCATACTACAAATGATAATAACGTCTTCAAACATAAAGGTATTGGATAATAAAATAACGATAACACAGAGTGTAATTTTATTAAAATATCTATAAAAGTAATGTCCATAGAAGCTACTTTACTGTAATCTTATATTATATTAAATGGCGTATGCACAGACCATAACCAAAATACTGTACGCTATTTTGTGAAAGATTTTTAAAGAGAAAATGTTTTTTTTTTATTACTGAAAAATCATGGCTGTTGTTTCTATTGTAAACAGAAAAGACCAAATGGATAATGGCCAAGGGTGTAGAGGCCAGAAATTTCGTTATTACGTCTCGAAATATTACAACAAGCCTACCTATTTTTACTATATTGTACAGTACACGCACATATACACACAATTACTCTACAACCACCAGCTTAAGCTGCTACTGCTACGGTAATGCTATAGGCTCTCTCCTCCTATTCTTTCACTCTTTACTACCATTTAGTTTAGGCAAAGGTAAGAGAAAGGTAAGAGTAGCGTTTATAGATAATAAAAAGATTGTGTGGAAGGAAAAGCTCGTGTAGAGAGAAGTGGTGTAACAGACGGAGAAACTAAGTAACTAAGTAACTAAGACAGGAACAAGCATAATTATTATATGATATATATATATATATATATATATATATATATATATATATATATATTATTTATTACATTATTTATTATAACTGAAAATAGTTCTATGTGGATATGGAAAAAAAGAAATATTCCGTGGAATGTTTCAGCGAACATGACGGCATGACATGACTGATTGTGAATGCGTAATGAGGTTCATGTTGCATTCTAAGAACGCGAGGTTTGCTGTTTTTCGAAATTTTTCGTAAATCACATTTCGCCGTCAGACATTTGAGTTTGTATATCTACGACACACTTGTATATCGTTATAATGGGGCCTCACATTAGTGAGGGGGCCGTTGTGCAAGTGAAACCGTTGAGAGGAAGGCCCCAAAACAATGCACATTCTCTGCTGATGACCCCAGTTTAAATATAAATTCGAGAGGAACACAATAAATTAAATGAAATCATATGCCGTAGAGAAGCTCTATGGAAATGTTATTGGCATGCGGAGCATTACACATTCAGCTCGCTTCAGGTGAGTTTCAATTACTTTCCAGTAATTTCCTACTTAGTCGTGTTAAATCTCTGTATTTCTGCTTATATATCGTTTAGCCACTGCCTTTTTTTTTTAATCGTGTCACCCCAAGCAAGGCATTCCACTGCCACTATAGCGCAGGGGGTTACATAGAGGGATTGGGTATAGGAAATGTCAGAAGGAGGGTGATAGACGGCTTAGGATGTACATAGGGAGAGAGTTGGAGAGAGTGGGTGTGAGTTAGTGTGTTAGGAGGTGTCTATTGACCTTACATTTAAACTCCTGGAGGTTGTAGCCGTCGGGGAAGCAAGTATGCGGTAGGGAATTCCACAGGCGGGAAGTGCGAGGAAAGAAGCTGTTGGAGTAGAAATTGCGGTTACATTTCATCGGTTTCACTGTAAAAGGGTGGGACCTAGTTGCCAACCTAGTATCTCGTGCAAATTCACATCTGGGGGGCACCAGTGATTTAAGTTCGTCAGAGCAGAAGCCATGAAAGTATTTATAGACGAGGCACAGGGAAGCCACGTCACGCCGGTCAGAGAGATACTGCAGGCGGTCAGCCAAGTGGGTATCAATCACATTACAGATTCTTCGCTGTATTTTGTCAAGAACCCCGAGGAGAATAGACGGGGCACCCGACTAGATGTGGCAGCAGTACTCAATACACGGGCGGATTGTGGATTTATATAATTGCAGGATTGATTCAGGCGGAAAGATTTTCTGGGCCGTGCACAGAGAGCCGACTTTCATAGCTGCGGATTTAGCAATGGATTCGACGTAGTCATTCCACTTGAGGTCCGTTGAGAGTGTCAGGTCAAGCAGGCGTAGTGATTTACTCTCTGGGAGGCAAGCCTGTTCCATGTTAATGGGAGGGAGGTGCGGTTGCCTATGGTGGTTAATTGACAGCAGCTTCCTTTTGGAAGAATTGAATTTTACGAGCCATTTCTTACCCCAATCCACCACGGATTGGAGGTCCTACTCAAGCTCGGCAGCGAGGTTCCCCTTGTCACCAACACCAGTTTTTTGAGCGAGGCGAGAATAAACTGTGGTATCATCGGCGTACATGCCTACTTGTGATCTTATGGCATCGGGGAGGCTATTTGTATTTTCTTCTGATTTTCTTGTGTAATTTCTCGTATTCCGTTCCGTGCCTTGGCGTTGTCTCCTGTGTGTTCTGTGTCATACTTTCGAGAATCTCATCATTCGTTTTTTTCTTCTGCGTTCATTTTCCTTTGAGATGATGTCATTTTCTGATGTCATTAACGCTTCTTTTAGTGCGTCATTTTCTAGATTTTGCTTCATATATTGTTTTCACACTGTCCGTGTATTTTTCCTGTGACTTGAGATGATCCACGAGTTTGTTGTATTGCAGTCTGGGTCCTGCGCTAGATTTCTTCATCTCCGAAGTTTCATCCTTTGTTTATACATATAACCGGGAGGTTGTCGCTTCCACAGTCGGGGCTTAGGTAAGTTCTGTAATTATAGATTGCTGGCTGTTATTGAGAAGAATTAAGATGTGAATGGTTCAAAGTCTTATATAGTTTTGACTTGTTCTATTGTAGCTGCTAATCAATTGTTGATTACATTGTGTGCATTGTGGTGCAGTGGATATCGACTCGGAACGAGGAATCGGGGAGCCGAGTTCGAATTCCAGCTGAATTTCTTGCATTCACTTACGCGCAAATACCATTGGGAAAAGTATTAATCCGTTTCTTCCCTCCAGTTATGGGTGAAATAACAGAACAGATTGGGTTCTATAGCCTTGGCTGGCAACCAGTCTACCGCAGAAAGCAATGGCAACCTGCTGCGGGATAATCTTCTGCCCAGTCAGTCGTGTTTCTTTCCAGACATGATCGCCCAAGCGTGTTTCACGTATGGCACTTAACTGACTGAATGAACATAATAGTTGGAAAAAATTAAAGGTTCTACTGGGCATAAAGTGGGGGATGGGTTATCTATTGTTATGAAGTAATAAACTGATCCCCTACTAATTACTACTTAATCATATAATACATCTCTTCTCCCTCTAGCTATTAGTCAAATAATAGGACAGATTGGGTTTTATAGCCTTGGTCGGCAACCAGTCTACCGCAGAAAGCAATGGCAACCTGCTGCGGGATAATCTTCTGCCCAATCAGTCATGTCTCTTTCGAGACATGATCGCCCAAGCGTGTATCACGCATGGCAATTAACTGACTGACTGACTGTTAAAGTAAAAAGAGAGTTTCTGTCTTTGCATAACTTCAGACTGAAGTCTTTATAATACATACAATAATATCAATAGATCATGTTGAAATATCCTTTAATAAAGGTGACCGGCCATTTAATAAAGGTGACCGGCCATTTAATAAAGGTGACCGGCCATTTACTCTTATGTTTGAAAGTAGATATAATCTTGGTTTTATAATAAACTGGAACTATGTTTTCAGGTTTAAATTATTCATTTCAAATTTGACCAGATTGTTTTTAAAAGGAAATTCAAGTTTTATATAATTTGCATAGTGTGAAAAATATCGATATAAATCCGGTTTATACTAAAATAAACAAATAGTGAAATATCATTCTACAAACCTGGAATAAGCTAATGGCAAATCGTCAATTTTGAGGTCAAACTATTTTTTTGAAATGATATTTTCCGAACAAGATAAAAACATAGAGAAAAACTAGCTAACATAGAAGGCTTGACAAATCCAGCCAAGATCATTCCAACAATCAGATATAATTCATGCGGATGAATGTTCCATATATCGGTCATTGCTAGTCACCGAAATCATAGAATCGTGATGTTATCAATTGCCATGATAAAAAAAATATTAGTCCTAAAGGACATTTATGCTGATATAGATATAGTGATCAACTCCAATCAGTTATGGACATTGGTTGCAAGCATTCTGTCTCCAAAATCCGTAGTCTTTGAGAAAGCACAAACCAGCTGCATCGAAGCTACCATAATCAAACATAGACCATGTAGGCTGAATAAATAAACTCTGCGGCTGTCCATTGCAATGAAATTAGGATTAACTGAAACAAACTAAAATAGGGCAATATCAATCTACAAACCTTGTACTAGCTAAGGGCAAATCATCACTTTTGAGGTCAAACTATTTTTCTGAAAGGATGTTTTCCGAACAAGATAAAAACATAGAGAAAAACTAGCTAACATAGAAGGCTTGACAAATCCAGCCAAGATCATTCCAACAATCAGATATAATTCATGCGGATGAATGTTCCATATATCGGTCATTGCCAGTAACCAAAATCATAAAATCGTGATATTATCAATTGCCATATTAAAAACAAATGTTAGTCCTAAAGGACATTTATGCTGATATGGCTGTTATATTGGGTTATGACACTCCAGTTTGTCAATAGTGCAAAAGTGGGAAGCTGAACTGTAGAGGCATCTTCCCTGTTTACACGAATAATTATTGACGTATTTGAAAAGTTCTTGAATATTATTGAATTGGTTGCGATCGTTATTGGATTCGTGTTCGGTACGTCGTGGACGTTAGTTAGAGAGTTTATTCGCATTTCTAGACATGTGAAATACCAGCGGGGGAGACTCCGTCGACAGGAGGATAATGGCGGAGACCCCAGAAAGGCCTGCAAGTCCGGTTCCATCAACTTCAGCATAGACCGCTAAGGAAAACTTATGGCATATCCAAAATACTGTCGGGGACAAACTGCCACTTGATGAGGACAAGCCATCATCACCAGTTCCCTCCACTCCGGCGTAGAATGAGGTGGGGGGGTCGTCAAGAAAGGAGAAGCTTACTACGATGCCAGAAAAGAAAAGTATGCCGAATTTATTTCAGGAACAAAATTCCTTTCTGTTCCCGAAAAACTAAAAGAAATAGAGCCGAAGATGATATCTCTGCTGACTAAAGACCCAAAAACCCACAGGTTTGTGGGGGTCAGCAGGGAAACAGTAGAAGAAATCATCAAAACTCTTAGAATCTGAGCTAAAATGGTAGCACAACGGAGTCATGCAATGTGGGACGTCCTGCTTAATTCAGAAGAGGAGACCAAGGAACTAGCTGGTGCTACCTTGGACACAAAGTCGCTCCGACTACAAACGGGCTACATGGGCACCCGTAAGACACGAGTAACTTTGCATGGAATGCCCATAGACATTACTCTTGACCATGTCGGGGCGTTCTTTGCTCGTTTCGGGAAGGTGGCTGAAGTAACCGCAGTGATATCTAAAGCGGGCTTCACGACGAGCGACATTAATCTGCAAGTGACGGTGACAAGGAAACAATTTGGTGAAATACCCAATATCCTCACCTGTAGATGCCGGTCGATTTTCGTCGTCGTCGAGGGAAGGAAGCCTTACTGCTGGGTCTGCGGAGCTTTGAACCATGTAGCCAAAGCTTGTCCGACTAAAAATCCTGCTCTACATACCCAGCCGTCACAAACTACACAGCCAACACATTCTCCAACAATTGAAAAACAGGCTAAGGAGAAAGAAACCTCCGCTACCAAGGAGGCGGATTGGAAGACTGCCGGGAAAAAAGGGCGAAAATCCAAAAGCCCTCCACCAGAACAAAAGTCGCCAACGAAACTATTTCCAAATTAGGATGTCTCACAGGGGAAGCAAAAAAATTCCCTTCGAAGTAGCAGCCAGCCCGGGAAAAGCAACGAATGGACGTGAAGATGCCAGTCACACGAGCATCATCGTTGAAGAGAAGGAGAGAAGACGAAGAAGAAATGGAGAACGCAACAGTGCAACGGAAGAGCCGTAGCAAAAAGGAGGAGGGAGGTTGTAAAGCTTCCTCACTACAAGTTTCTTCAGGGAGAGCGTTGGAAACGTCTGCAGAGAAGGCGAGAAGCCTCCCATCTTCCCCCCACAGACGCTCCCAGTCCCAGGACTGCAAACTTTCCCCCATAACCCCGTACTACACCAAGCAAATACATTCCACCTCTCCTTCTTCAACCCCCACACCTTCTCCAACTCCCAAGCTTTACAAGAAAAGGAAACCCCTTCCTCAGGGAGAAGACTTACTTAAATTCAATACAGACATAAAAATGAACTGGTCCGCACAACAGCGGTCCATATTTAAAACGTAATTGAGATTATCATCAGTATCAACTAATTTCCCAAACGCCCCCGGTGTTCTTACCCTAGTTCGAAGCACCGGGAGTAGCCTGTGAGTTTGGGAACATATAAATGCATCTAAAAAATTTTATAAAAATATTACCATTCTCCTGAGTGGTACTCCGGAATTAAAGAAAATGGAAAAAGACTGTGCTGGGAGGTTCCCCGTTTTGCTCTATCCCTGTTTATATTGGGTAGTAAAACTAATCTACCCTACGGACGTTGGTGGAATTGTCATTGACGGACGGATTACGTCTGATGTCGGAACAGGTTTCCTTGGACAGTCCGTCGGAGTCCTAACTTCTCCCGGTATGTGACTAGAGTAATTTTCTCTTTTTCTCTCTTCAGATTTAAAAGATTTCTATCAAGATAGCCAGTTTGAATGCGAATGGACTGAGGCACGGCAGCCCGCCTGCTTCGTGACCTCTTGTCGTTCGGTGTGGATGTTTTCTGGAGTGAAGCAAATGGTGTTTCTGTCGCTACTAGTCATGGCTAGAATGCTGAAATGGACAACGCGACCAGAGGAAGTCTTGCGGGGTGGCCGTCTATCACATCAGCTCAAAATGAAGATTAGAACTGATTGGAAAAGGTTGACGTCGAAAGACTTCAGCAAAAGGTGGATAAATGTAGCGAGCCTGGTTCATGTGACCGGGGCTAGCCTTGATTTTCTCTTTTAGGTCTACTAGTCGCATCGAGGTGGATTCCTTTGGAACCCTCCCCTGGTTAAGGTAAATTCCTTCTTGTGTACCTAGTTATGTGAGTGTTTCTCGGCCTGTTCCTGGCACTGACTCCTTTGTTATGATCCAGTTCGAGATTCACGGTTCCACTTTATTTTGTCCCGTTTGATCTCGTCTGGGTCAGTATTATATTTTCCCCTGTCCAAATTATTTTCTCCTATCCACTCTCTGTAGAAAGGGAGCCTCTTGATTCGACCCTATGGTCAGAATACAGCGGCCTCTTTGTTTTGAGGGGTGTTGGGTCCAGCTAACTTCATATCTTTATTTTGTATTTTGAGTTGTAACATTTTCTGTTTTGGGAATTACTGTCATCCCCCTTTCATCTCATGCAATTACATGTTAGAGTTTTATCGATATTTTGTATTTAATAAAATTGTTGTTTCTATATGCACTTGGGGTGTTTTTAGGTCCCCAGATTGTCTTGCGAAATTTGGATACATGGCAGATTGAGTGTTAATGGACAAGTTCTTGTGGTGATTGAGAAAAATTGTAACGTATGCTTGGGTCGTGAATCGGAATAGCTAGGTATAAGATAGTTACTGTAGACCACCCCGAGCTTTGTTCCCCTCCCCAAATCGGCCTTGTGCCACAATTATGTATTACTCATAATAAATAAAGAGTGTAATAACCCTCTCCTAGTTAAGGTAGTTCCTTTTTGTGTACCTAGTTAATGGGAATGAATGTGATTCCTAGCCTGTCCCCGGCATTGTCTTTTGTTATAATCCAGGTCGAGATTCCCATTTTCCCGAGTTTTTATTTTTTTCCCGTTTTACCTCGTCTGGGTCAAGATTATATTCTCTCCTTCCATTTTATTTTCTCCTCTCCACTCCCTGTAGAAAGAGTGCCTCTTGATTCTGTCTGATGGGCAGAATACAGTGGCCTCTTTGTTTTGTGGGTTGGTTGGGTCCAACTAAGATCACGATTTCTGTTTGTATTTTTTTTGTTTTGGGAATTTATGCTATGCTCCTCCCCACATATAACTTCATGATATATTTTTAAATATATTTTTGTATCTATTATTCACAATAACATTTTTATACTCCTTTGGTTTTTTAGGTCCCTGGTATCTTTGAGGTATTTTGGTGTATGTAGGATTGAATTATGATGGACATGTTCTTGTGGTGGATGAGAAAATTGTAAAGTATGTTTGGGTCGTGAGTCGGATTAGCTAGGATAAGTACTGAAGACCAACCTGAGTTCCCCACCCCCAATCGGCCTTGTGCCACAATTGTATTTTTCATACAATAAATATTGCGAAGTTGTTGGGAAGTTCATAGGAGTTCTTAGAAGTTCTAGAGAGTTCTTTAGAGTTCTATTGGAGTTCACTAGTACTACTAGGCAGTTGATATTAGTCGGCAGTTAGCCGAATACTAAGGAGTCAGCTTTCAGTGGAAGATTACCAAGTTCCTAACATTTAGCGTGCGTTAAGTTGATTAGCACCCGACATAGCACGATTATAACTTTCAGTGCGAAAAGTACTCCACAACAAATATCCTGAAGGCTGAAATCTTTTAGACTCACTGGAGTTCTTTATTTACATTTCTAGGTTAATTTTGTCACCGAGGAGGATTTTTTTACTATACAATATCTCTCATTTTGAGATTTCTTTTATTAATATGATGAAAGGGATATATATATATATATATCATTCGAGGTAGTTAAGTGGTTTAGGCAAATGTAACCGGGTAGAAAAATCTAGTAAGTAGATGTAATGCACGGTACTCACCGTATGCAGTATCCTGAGACGTAGGCGTAGTCAGTAGATCTCTAGGGGTAGACCAATAGACCTCTAGTGGTAGGTCTCTGGATCTCTGGTCGTCCTCGCCTTAGTCTATATTCATGGTTGACACCAGCCAATCATATTCCAGTGTGGGGTAAATAAGGTGTATACATATTCATTACCTATTCATTACATCAATATGTATTTAATTTTATTTACTTGTGTTCATCCCCTCCTTCTTATGACAACTTCGCCAACGTACTTAACTTTGTATATTTTATGATATTAAGATAAACTTCCAGTTTTTCGAATCGTTTGCTTTTTCTGGAAAACGTACTTCAACCTCCATTTTTCTGGAAATCGTACGTTCAACCCACATTTTGCTGAAATCTGTCGCTTTCTATCAGATCTGATCTTCATCTTGAGTTGATGCTCAAATAATCTAATCAGATGCTGATAAGAATAGTGTTTATATCGCGAGCTTCCCTCCTTCCGCGTCGTCGATATCAACATTCGAGCCACGGCCAGCAAGGTGAGAAACACCATCCGTTTCTCCCTAGAATACAGGGGCGACACATTATAACTCGCGTGCACGAGATCAATGGACATGAGCTGTTCGGGAGCTATTCGAGCCATCAACTCGCTGAAACGATCCCAGAAGGACAATAGTAGAAAGCGTGCTCATCCATTTCTTCTAAACCAAGGTCACACAGATGACAGTCGGGAAAATCCGCTCCGCCCCATGACATTGAGAGATAACCCGTTCCGAATTAATCAACATGTACGCGAAAACTGAGGGTTGCTGATATAAACCGCCGCTGGAGCACAAGACCAAAAGAAGCACGACTCGGTCGCCGACATGCTGAGCCGATCACGTATAGGGTCCTTCATTGCGACCTCCCCACAACTAAAAGACGATACAAGTACCTCCGAGCCCAAAAAAGATCAGTGGACCAAGGAACGACCCGCAAGAGCTCTTGACATTCGGGGTTTACGACGGCTTTCAACCCTCGAAACGGGAAGAGTGATAGTAAGGCTATAGAAGGCGTCCCCAACACACTCCCCACCATAATCGAATCCTCTGTCAACACGCGGGATAGGAAAGCCAACCTCGAGGCACGTCTATGGCATTCCCAGCCCCACTTTACATTACCCATGTTGCGGCAACGGCATTTAGAGCGTCCGGAATCGTTAGGAACTCATTGTCCCTCATAAAGTGTTTAAACTCTTCCTTCAGTTTTTCATAATAGCTGGCGTCTTTAGTCGCCCTGGTCCCTGTCCAAGCTGTATTACTCGGTGCAGGTGTTTCCCCCTTTCCGATGATGGTAAATCAACATTCTTCGGAGGTTTTGGTGATTCGGCCATGGTAGTCGGGGCCCCAGCGCCGCACAGGTGTCAAATATAAGCGTTCCTTGCCAACAATTATATTTTGGGGGGCTATTAATGCATACTTTGTAAAGTACACTTATGTTATGCAACTCTAGCTACCAGACGAAAAAAGGCAGGGAGTAACTTAATACATGTCCTGAAAAACAACATACACTAATTAATCCAAACTCCAATCGGAGGACGGCCTGAATACCAGGCTAAACTACACAGGAACATTTATAATCCGGACGAGTGCAAGGTGGTAAAAACACTGGAGTGTTGGAATCGCTCAATCGATAGAGTACGATAACCAAACTTGTCTAAGGTGGTAAAATAGCCATGAATGCACTGAGAGAGAAGGAAAAACCCTTTAACGGGAAAGAAATTTAATTTTAGTGTAAAAAAGTGCTCAATGAAAAGTCAGAATAGTTAAAGTATCTGATGGGAAAGCATGCCATATATTCATCCGTAGAGAGTCAGTCAGTTAAGTGCTATACGTGACAATTCGCTTGGGTGATCATGTCTCGAAAGAGACATGACTGAGTGGGCAGAAGATAAGCCCGCGTAGGTTGGTTGCCATTGCTTTCTGCGGTAGACTGGTTGCCGACCAAGGCTATAGAACCCAATCCTGTTATTTAAACCATAACTGGTGGGAAGTGACGAATTAATACCTTTCCCAAGGGTATTTGTGCGTAAGTGAATACAAAGAATTCAACTGGAATTCAACTGGAATTCGAACTCTGCTCACCGATTTCTCGTTCCGAGTCGATATCCACTGCACCACAACGCACATCCTACATCAGTAGACAAAACGTTTATAAAGTGCTTAATCCCATCAAGACACTCAACAGCCCAACTTAACAAAGCTTAAATATTAAGCGATAGATCCGTATAGAAAGCTCAATGGATATTATCCAAAGCAATATGGTATACATAGATATTTAACATAAAATATTAGGCGAAAGATGAGATGGGCTTGTTAGCTAGTCGAAATGAATTATGACTGTTGAGTCGTGGAATGAAGATCTACACAGAGAAATGTAGATAAACTATTTTATTAACAGAGTGGTACAACCAAGATGCATATACACTGTTTAGAGTCTCTCGCAGTAGTTGGTATTACTTCCAGAAGTCCGTGATAATGATAACCTCCCTGCTAAACGCACATTGTCTTTTCTACATCCGGTCGTCCGGATATCACATGGTGCGAGCAACACAACACGACACAACAATAATTTATAACCACTTTAGATGAAGTGCTGCACTTTATATATATATATATAAATATATATATATATTTTAATTCAGATACTTTAATCCAAGAGGAAAAAAGCAGGAAGGTAAATTACAAAAACCCGATCCTAATTAATATTAAAAATTTTATTTTAATATTAAAAAATGATACAGGAAGAGAGCTCCATGTAATAAAATATTACAGAGCAAATATATATATATACTCATTCGTAGACAGATCTGTTTTTTACCCAGGATTGAAGCCCGATCGAATTGGCGTCAGTCGGCGATTTTACCTCTGAGCTATGGGCGCTCGGTAGAAGGCGGCATATTTTTAGTGTGTATATTATCATTATAAACGACCAATAACTGAGAGTGTTCTAAATTGCTGAATGGAGGTGAGGCTCTCCGACAGTGATTTCTTCTACAAAGACGGCTGCAGGTTCGAATTCTGCTGGAGGATATTTTTGCATGTAATAAGCAATTTAAAAAATAAAGAACAATACAAAAGAAACAACAAACAAACTAACAAACAAAACAAAAACAAACAAAAAATACGGGGCTTTCTACTCAAATACGAGTCTACACTAAACATGAGTGAGATTAAAAATAAATAAATTCCATTTATTCTTTAGTAATTGCTTTGTTTACGTATCAATTCTTAAATTGAGCAGTAATTTTTATCTAATTTATCTTTAGATAAAATTCTAAACGAGGAAATAGAACCGTGCTTGGCAGTGAGGTTCACTGTAACACACCTGATTAGACGATGGTCTCTCTCTATCTCTCTCTCTTTTTTCTCTCTATCTCTCTCTCTCTCTCTCACACACACACACACACACACATATATATATATATTGAAATTATTTGTTTGAACATTATTTTTAATCAATATTAGTATTTGAGGGTCAGTTCTTCAGTACGGCTGTGAATGCTGGACAATATCATCGAAAATGAGGAAAAATCTGGAAGCGGCCGAAATGTGGTTCTACAGAAGGATGCTACGGATATCGTGGACTGAGCATACAAGCAACGACGAAGTGTTAGAAAGAATGGCAACAAAAAGGAAATTGATGCTGAGCATCAGGAAGAGACAACTGAAGTTCCTGGGACATGCAATGAGGAAGGAGAGCCTGGAGAACCTGATACTGACTGGTCAGATAGAAGGAAGGAGAGACAGAGGAAGGCAGCGGATAACATATCTGCAGAGTCTGATCAGGTGGATGACGGAACGGGGGTTGCCAGGAGCAACAGGAGCAAACATACTAAGAGCCACAAGGGATAGGGAGACGTGGAGATCCATGATCGCCTACGTCCTGAAGGGACAGGGCACATAGAAGAAGAAGAAGAAGTATTTGAGGAGAAATACTGTTTTTAATAAAACACTATATATTTATTTCTACCGGCTTGACTATTAACGATACATTTTGTATGAAAATGTGCTTCATTCAGCAGAATTCGAACCAGCAACCACTATCAACATAGTGGCTTCCCATATGTTGGTAGGGGTCACAGGTTTGAATCTTGCTGAATTACTCATATTTTCATACAAAATTTATCGTAAATATTCTGTCTGGTAGAAATAAATATATAAATATACTGTTTTATTAAAAATAGGCTATCTACTCAAATATGAATATTGATTAAAAATAATGTTCAAACAAAAAATATCAGTATGTCGGTTGTTAAAACCATTTCGTTATTCTTCGGGATTTTCCGTAACAATATATATTGTCCGACACGACTCCTATGTTCATACACTATGCAGTCTATCTATCTATCTATCTATCTATCTATCTATCTATCTATCTATCTATGTGTGTGTGTAAAAGGAGAGTGCATGTATGTACGTACATATATATATACATACATGCACACATACACTCATGTATGGATGCATATGTTTGCAATATATATATATATATATATATATATATATATATATATATATATATATATATATATATATATATATATATATATATATATATACTCAAACAAACAATATCTATAATTTCATTTTGTCTATGTGCGTTGTGGTGCAATGGATATTGACTCGGAACGAGAGATCGGAGTGCCGAGTTCGAATTCCAGTTGAATTATTTGCGTTCACTTACGTGCAAATATCTTTGGGAATTGTATTAATCCGTCCCTTTCCTCCAGTTATGGGGTAAATAATAGGACAGATTGGGTTCTTTAGCCTTGGATGGCCACCAGTCTACCACAGAAAGCAATGGTAACCTACTGCAGGATAATCTTCTGCCCAGTCAGTCATGTTTCTTTCGAGACATGATCGCCCAAAGCGTGTATCACGTATGGCATTTAACTGACTGATATATCTATCACCTTTGATGTATTAACTGGTCGATTTTTTTTTTGGCAAGCAAGCATATATGTTCGAAGAAATTCTTTGAAAGAAGCCGAACTGGAGGAAAGTACTTAACATTAGACGAAACAATTTTTTAAAGTCCTGTGTTCGCGTGTTTTTTATTTTATTTTATTTTTTTGTTATATCTTTTTTTTTTTTTGAGAGATGAAAGATGAAAGATTACCCATTACCCACATCACAAGAATCTATCTGATCGTCTTTCTTTGCTGTTATCTATTTTCAAATGATCACAAGCTACGAAAAATATTGTTAAATTATTTTTCCCCTTGTCTTGCATGAAGTTGCAAAAAGAATTGGAAAGTATTCAAACGATAACTTTGACAACTACATTGCTAAAGATCTGAAGCAATTGTGAACAGCTTGCGAGAGGGTTTGCTTAGAATAATTACTGGATACAATGGAGATTCTTCAAACAAGATAGTAAGAATCACTATGCAGTTAGACATAATTAGCAACAAAATATTTTATTGTCTGAGCTAAGCTGAGTATAAAAGAGATGACTGAAAGTGTGTATGTTATTTATCATAGGCACCTGTGTGTTTAACGTTCCAACGAAAGTCCTTGAGGGGCTTGCATTTTAGGTCTTTACCGGTTTGGCAGGTTCAGGGCCGTGCTTAGGGCCCTCGCAGACCCCCGGGAGACTCCTTTGCTCCGCAGATCTATTGTAATTTAAAAAAAAAATTAACAAAATAATTATTAGGATTAACTGGAAAATTATTATCATTATTCATATTATTGAAATAGACATCTATCAACCCGTCTCGCTCTCTCTCATTATATATATATATATATATATATATATATATATATATATATATATATATATAATCTTTGATAGAAGCCTTCCGGCCCCGAAGAGCACGAAAATCATTCGTGATAACAAATGAACTTGAGAGAGAAATAGATGATAGATATGTTTCAACATACTTAAGTCACTGGTGCCCCTGCCACAGAAGTTTACTCGTGCAACCTGGATGGTAACTGGGTCCCACCTATTCAGAGTTAGATCAACCAAATGCACCCGAAGTTCTACTCCATCAGCTTCTTTTCTTGCACTTCCCACTTGTGGATGTCTTTTCCATATTCTTGCTTTCCTGACGGCTACAACCTCCAGAATTTAAATGCAATGTCAATATCCATCTCTTAACCCCTTGACTCTTGTTCTTTTTCATCACCCTGTATATCTTTTCCTTTCTCTCTACCTTTTGCAACTGTCATCACACCAGTAGTCCCATCCTTCTATTGCTCTTTTCTCTGGCACACCCTGTAACTGGTTCGTCTTTCTCTTTACTCTCCTCCTATCTAGTCTTTTACTCTTATGTATCCCTATGCGCATCAGTGGCGTTACCGCCTTACTTGGAGTGGAACGATTAAAAATTCTGCGATGTTGCTAAACACGCCTGTGTATGCCTTTGATCAGGCCTCATACAATATCTTAAGTTTAAGATATTGTATGAGGTCTGATCAAAACTATTGGGACTATTGCTATGGTAAGGGAATTAAAGTACGCAGAGTGAAGCCACTTGAAACCGATAGACCGTGACGTTTGTTGCGCTCGCACATTAAGTTATAACGCTCTTGATTATAAAAGTGCTTGGTAGGAAAGTGTGTAGAGTGTGGTCTCACTACACTCCAGCGATTCCATCAATGATTGTGCAGTATATATATATATTTTCCACAAAGAATAACAATCACTATATTCTTCAGATTTGGTTCTTTGCAATTTTTTTCTTTTTTTTCTTTCAAAAATCAAATCCAACTTGAAAGGAACATGATTTTATGACCTCGACGAAAATCCAAGAGAATGCCACGAGGCAGCTGCTGGCTATCATGCAAAAAAATGTTTTCCAGTAATTCTTCCATAAATAGAAATGACGCTGGATAAAATGTATGATTTTAGAAGAGGACTACTTCGAAGGAGATTAAATACTGAATTGATGTGTTGTAGTTTTCATTTTATAAACGTCCCGATGAATTTCTGTGTATTATTATTATTATACGTTGTGTTCAATGAGCCATGAGCGTTGCTGCGGTCCAAATGGTATCCCAGAGTGTAACAAGACACATACTTTTCCTAAAGTTTCCTATGGTTAAAGATAAACAAAAAGGAAGAGACCTACGAGCCCTTTTCTTATATACCGATTTGACATCATTGTTTAGGGGTCGTTAGCAGAAGTCTTTTGGCAGAAATAATTTTATTCCTCTAAATAAATGAAGCAAGTGCAGAATACACGAGCAGTCGAAATCGAATTCTTGCTAGGGATGATTTTCACCATTTTATATTATTGAAATTTCCTTATTTATTTTTGTCACTGTTTTTTTTTTTTGAGGATATATTCTACAGTATTTTCAAGGAAAATATGATATTCTGAAATCAATGATTCTATTAACAAGTTTTAGCATCAAAAATAGAAGGAAAATAAAACATTTGGATGGCAGTATCCGCCGACTTATATAAATGATCAAATGTTAGTTTTTTTTTCAAAGAAGAAATCTGTAATACCAAAAAGATGTTAAATGTCTTGGAACACAAGCCATTTTACTCCCAAAAGAATACCAGTTATTTGTAAAAATATAAAGAAATTTATCCGAAATAAATACATTAGTTACCTGCGGTTTGATAGTTGACTCAGATGAGATTTTAGTCTGTGCATATATATATATATTTGTCGAACCGAACACACACGCACGCACGCACGCACACACGCACGCACACACACACACACACACTTGATACCTAGGTTCAAACCACGTCGGTCTCTTCAGGTACACCTTTTACTTGAAGAGACTGGCGTGTTTGAAATCTAGATAGCAAGTAAGTGGGTGTTCGGTACTTTGACATATTGTAAGATCTGCATATTCAGTTCATTTGTTTTGATTGTTCATTGCGCACTTTATTTATTTACCGTCTGCTGGCCCACCCAGCAAATATTTTACTTTTCTATCTATCTATCTATCTATCTATCTATCTATCTATCTAACCTGGTCTTTTCATATCTATCTATCTATCTATCTATCTATCTATCTATCTAAACCTAAACATTATCTATCTCTCACAGTCTGTTCATCTCTCTCTCTCTCTTTATCTATCTATCTATCTATCTATCTATCTATCTATCTATCTTGTTTATAAGCCATTGGAATAAGTTAATTACAATATTGGTTTCTATTTTGTATCAAGCACTTTTTATAAAAGTAAATGGTTGAACATTACTGGCGTATGTTTACATGGTATATCACACGCTAAACGTCTGCCTTCTTCTACTGAGCGCCCATATCTCAGAGATAGAATCGCCGACTAATGTCAATTCGGTCGGGTTTGAATGCTGGTTAAAAGCAATCGGATGTTTAGTCGTACTGATGAGCTGTAATATAGGGGAACAGATCTGCCTGCGGATGACTATATATATATATATATATATATATATATATATATATATATTAAGGATTTAATTTGTTTTACGGCCCATCAACCTCAGTGGGTTGTTTAATGCCGATAAGATTTTTACAAGACATTAGTATGAATAGAATATGCATTCCTTGTAAGAAACAAGTTTCACTGATGTACTTTTGTAAAAAGGGTTTTTTTACTCAACATTAACTTCTACAATTCATGTTATCCTTTTATATCGATAAATTTCTATTTTAACATGCAAAATGTATATTTCTATTCTTCCGCAAATCCAACATTCCAACCTATTGACAACCTTTTGATAATAACGAATAAACTGTAAGTTGTAGGTTATGTATGACACAAGAGCAATTCAAAATAACCTTTACCATCTCCTTATGATTTCAATATCATCCAGTTTGGTTCGGTTTGGTTTACTACATATCAACCTTAATAGGTTATCTAATGCCGACAACGTTTTTAATTAGTTTCCTATAAATAGCATATGTAATTTTTGTAAGAAATCAGTTTGTAGATTAGGTTTCATCGACGTATTTTTGTAAAGAGGGTCTGTTGAGAATTAAATGTATTGCTGGTAATATATTTTCTTCGAAAAGTTATTTACTAGTTCTATTTATCTTCAAAATTGCATTGCAGGAACTTTCGCTTCAAAAATCGATTTTCCCACCATCACAATATTTTGACCTCAACCTGGGAGTTAACTACCCATCCATAGCTAGGACCCTAATGGGAACTTTCATCTCGGGCCAGGACGGACCCAGGAACAATAGCAATTAAGAGGTGATTCTACGCTTTTCACAACCTCTTAATAAAAGGCCTGGCTGTTAGATGCTGTTTATCGTAATCTCCAAGAAAAGGATGTTGCTTACAGTCATACACATAACGCTATATATATATATATATATATATATATATATATATATATATATATATATTCTAAACATATACTGTTAAATATGAGACAATGAATGTCTATGTTTAATCATGAGCCGTTATAAACGTCGTATTTTGGCTTTAATTTCAGGTGAAAATAAAGACAAAAATTCTCTAACATTTGAATAATAAATAAACACAGTAAAAAAACTTCAGATAGTGGAGGCCATCTACATTAAATCCAAACAACCCACACTTAATAAAATCACCTTTAAATCTGGTCATAACACATTAAATTGCATTTAAATATATGGTTCTGTTATCATTTCGAGCTCTCACGCGGTGTGACGTCATAGAACCGCATTACAAATTTACGAACAGCGTTTGCTATTTTTGGTAACTGTCATTGTTGCTTAGCAAAGTTTTCTGTCAATAAAATCGTCGCTGATGGTGGATGTTACTGTGTGACCGTGTTAATAACCTCTGTGAAGATGGCTCATGTGGGCCGAAAGCTTAGAACCAACTTAATAAAAATTATTCAAATGTTGGAGAAATTTTGTCTTTATTTTCACCTGAAATTAAAGCCAAAATACAACGTTTAGAGCGGCTCATAATTAAACATAATAGACATTCATTGTCTCTTATATTTAACAGTATATGTTTAGAAAATTATCTACTGCCTCGATACACTATATATATATATATATATATATATGTGTGTGTGTGTATGTGTGTGTGTGTGTGTGTGTGTGTGTGTTTGAAAGTATATTAACTTATTGTCCGAAATTAAAAACAGTATAGTTAAACAAAGAAAACAACAGAAAAACTATTTTTCTCGCCTACGCGTTTCGTCCTGTAATGGACTTTATCAAGGCAAAAAGGCGGAATTAATTTTATTTTAAATAACGTATCTATAAACAAAATATTATTGTCTCTGAATAAAAAACGCTCACAAATTATTCATAAGATTAACAGAAATTATTAAGTATTTAAAAATGTCAGAGTTCATATTTGAAGAAAATTCTTTTAATTACAATGTAACCTCATGTTATGAGATGTTAAAATGGTGGAAATTAACTGTTTTCTTTGTTTTTTAATGTGTCTGTTGTATATGTTGGCCCGAGGACGTATTGTTTCTATAAGGAAAGAGGATATTGGGAAAAATACTATGAAAATGTTTTATATAGTTACATAAAAAGTCACCCAACACGACCAAAATATAAATCTAGGCCTTGTTTTTTTTTTTCTAAAATTAAAATTAAAATTAAACACTTTAAATTTAAAATAAAAAAAAATTTAAAAATATTAAAATGCTGGGAGATGAAACCAAAGAAGAATAATTTGTAATTATTAAGAGAAATATTTGCGGGGAAAAGAAAGAAAGAAAGAAAGAAAGAAAGAAAGAAAGAAAGAAAGAGACAAACGTATATAGGACTCTATATCTATCGGGCTCTCGGCCGTGTCATTTTAGGACGTAGCGATTTAATGACCACATGCTGCCATAGACAAAAATATTACTTACATTTTTAGAGCTCTTTCTGCGGTAGACTGGTTGCCGACCAAGGCTATAGAACCCAATCTGTCCTGTTATTTAACCCATAACTGGAGGGAAGAGACGGATTAAGAACTTTTTCAGGGGGATTTGTGCGCAAGTAAATGCAAGAAAATCAATTGGAATTCGAACTCGGCTCTCCGATTTGTCGTTCCGAGTCGATATCCACTGCACCACAACGCACATGCTGGAGACTGAGTAGGATAACAGAAAAAGGAGTATTAAGAGCGGTAAGGGATAGGAAGATGTGGGAGGTCAAAATCGCCTACGTCCTAAAATGACACGGCTTATACAAGATGTTTATGACAGTGTACAAAATACAAGCTATTATTATGTTTAATAGAGAGTAAAAGGACAGAGATCGACACAGATTTCAGAAATATAATTTTATCCATGAAAAATTAACTATAGAAAATTTGAAATTAGTCGAAGTACTAACCTTGAGCCTCTATGCATCTCTGCCGCCGATCAACGAGATTATTTACTCCTCGTTGATAAAAAGTTATTGGCTGTGATGCAATGAAATCTTTGAAAGCTGAATCCACCTCTGGTTTGAACCTAAAAGTTTTAGTATTTACAATGTCCTTAAAAATATTATAATCAGTGGATGAAAGATCAGAATAATATGGAGGAATACAGAGGTTTGAACCTAAAAGTTTCAGTATTTAAAATGTCCTTAAAAATATTATAATCAGTGGATGAAAGATCAGAGGAATATGGAGGAATATAGATGTTTGAACCTAAAAGTTTTAGTATTTAAAATGTCCTTAAAAATATTATAATCAGTGGATGAAAGATCAGAGGAATATGGAGGAATATAGAGGTTTGAACCTAAAAGTTTTAGTATTTACAATGTCCTTAAAAATATTATAATCAGTGGATGAAAGATCAGAGGAATATGGAGGAATATAGAGGTTTGAACCTAAGTTTTAGTATTTAAAATGCCCTTAACAATATTATAATCAGTGGATGAAAGAACAGGGGAATATAGAGGAATATAGAATTTTGTACCTAAAAGTTTTAGTATTTAAAATGTCCTTAAAAATATTATAATCAGTGGATGAAAGATCAGAGGAATATGGAGGAAAATAGATGTTTGAACCTAAAAGTTTTAGTATTTAAAATGTCCTTAAAAATATTATAATCAGTGGATGAAAGATCAGAATAATATGGAGGAATATAGAGGTTTGTACCTAAAAGTTTTAGTATTTAAAATGTCCTTAAAAATATTATAATCAGTGGATGAAAGATCAGAGGAATATGGAAGAATATCGAGGTTTGAACCTAAAAGTTTTAGTATTTAAAATGTCCTTAAAAATATTATAATCAGTGGATGAAAGATCAGAGGAATATTAAGGAATATAGAGGTTTGAACCTAAAAGTTTTAGTATTTAAAATGTCCTTAAAATATTATAACCAGTGGATGAAAGAACAGGGGAATATAGAGGAATATAGAGGTTTGAGCCTAAAAGTTTTAGCATTTAAAATGTCCTTAAAAATATTATAATCAGTGGATGAAAGAACAGAGGAATATCAGTGGATGAAAGATCAGAGGAATATGGAGGAATATCGAGGTTTGTACCTAAAAGTTTTAGTATTTAAAATGTCCTTAAAAATATTATAATCAGTGGATGAAAGATCAGAGGAATATTAAGGAATATAGAGGTTTGAACCTAAAAGTTTTAGTATTTAAAATGTCCTTAAAATATTATAACCAGTGGATGAAAGAACAGGGGAATATAGAGGAATATAGAGGTTTGAGCCTAAAAGTTTTAGCATTTAAAATGTCCTTAAAAATATTATAATCAGTGGATGAAAGAACAGAGGAATATGGAGGAATATAGAGGTTTGTACCTAAAAGTTTTAGTATTTAAAATGTCCTTAAAAATATTATAATCAGTGGATGAAAGATCAGAGGAATATGGAGGAATATAGAGGTTTGAACCTAAAAGTTTTAGTATTTAAAATGTCCTTAAATATATTAACCGTGGATCAGGTGAATATGGAGGATGTGGTAAACACTCATATCGCAAGTCTGAGTCTTTGCAACGTCATTCTTGCAACATGTGGCCTCTCATTATCGTGGAGCAGAATTGGACCACGTCGATTCAATAATGCAGTTCGAATTTTTTTACAGGCGTGCGTGCATTTCAGCAAGTTGATTGCAGTAAAGCTCTGCATTAATTCTCTGATTGGCTTCCAGAAAACTGTAGTGGATAGCACCAAAGGCAGACCACCAGACAGTCACCATAATGTTTTACTGACGCAACTTTGGCTTTGGAAAACATTTGGGAGACTCATCATGATAAAGCCACTGACCTGATCGTTTACTTTTATCATAAACGGTTCACTTTTCACAAGTTTTTATCTATAAGATATCAATGGTGTTAAGCAGAAAGGTTATTGGGTACACTTCGATTCTCCCCCAAGTTTTTGATTTTCGTTGAGATCATGAGGAAACCATTGAGTTTTTTCTCTTCCAAAGATTCTGCAAACGGCGTGAAACTGTTGCAGTGCTGACACCAAGCGTCTGAGACATTTCTCTGACACTTTGACGATTGTTTTGCTTAACAGCTTCTTACAATTGTTAGTCTTCAAAACTGCATGACCGTCCTCTACCTTCTTTATATTCAAGGCTCTCATCACCATTACGTAATTTTGGAAACCACCTTCTCACTGTATAATCACTTTTAAACCTATCTCTGTTGATATTATTAGAAGTTTGGGAGTCACTGTACCCAAATTTGAACTCAAGCAGGAAAAGTAGACAAAGATCAAAGATTGCGTTTTCATAATTAAAAGCTTCCATGCTTCAAGAATATTTCTGTCTAGAAATAAGTTAAAACTTATTAAAGGGCGCACATTAATGATTGTGCATACCGAAATTCACCGATTATATACCGTGAATATTATGGTAAAATCGTTCTTCAAAATACAACACGTCGAGCGGCCATTATTTCTGTAACAACCTAATATTATAATTAATCAATCCAGTAGAAATTATTTGTACTTAGCTTTCTCTAGCACAAGACATAAATAAATATATTTACTAAGCTTAAACTAAATCAATTATGCGATATGTCTCATTTTTACGGTTAATAGTTTATAGGAAAAAAACAGTTAATAGGTTATAAATAAAAACAGTTAACAGGTCATAGGTAAAAACCTATAATTATTACTGGATATTTATAAACCTATAATTAATATTGTATTTTATAAACTTATAATTAATAGCGGGTTTTCTTTCGATTTTTTTAATCTCGGTTTTTTATTTTTATTTTTGTCGCTAATAACGGCGAGCATTGATGAAATAATATTTTTTGACATCGGCTGTTGATTTAAGAAGGTCGCATTAAAAACTACAGGCAAAAATATTTTTAACGATTATTTTTGTAATTTCCTTTACAAGATAACGGACGTTTGGTTGCAGCATGTAGAAAATCGTCCGCACGTAAAGGTTTCATACTCTCAAATATCATTAGTCAGTTTGAAGAAATGAGAGGTCATAGTTTTAAATTGAAAAAACCCTTTGATATCCTCGCTTTCATCATGGGCTTTGAACTTTTAAAATTTAAATCATACTTTGACTTTGATGATGTCATCCTTTGCATAAAATACAGGCTTACGGCCATATCACGTTGAATACACCGGTTCTTGCTCGATCACCGAAGTTAAGCAACGTTGAGCCTGGTCAGTACTTAGATGGGTGACCCCTTCCTGGGAATACCAGGTGCTGTAAGCGTTTAGTGACGGATGTGCGTTGTGATGTAGTGGATATCGGCTCGGAAAGAGAAATCGGTGAGCCGAGTTCGAATTCCAGTTGAATACCCTGCATTCACTTAAGCATTGGTACCCTTGGGAAAGGTATTAATCCGTCCCTTTTCTCTAGTTATGGGTTAAATAACAGGGTAGGACTTGGGGATTCTGCCCTTAAAAACAAATCCCAATGAATCTTGATACTGGAAAAAAAGTATTACTAGACACAAAACTTATATAAAAAAAAGACCAATAAATTGTTGAAAGAAAAAAGGTATTACCAGCAATAAATAAATAAATAAATAAATAAATAAAAATTTAGTTGACAATAAATGACTCGCCGAGATTGAAATGCCATAAAAACAAAACAACCAACCAACATAAAATACAAAACTGTTAGTGGTATTATGCAAAAGATTGTATGTTTATAAATGAAAAGGTTATTTTGGGATTTTATGATTATAGCTTTGAGAATTTGCAATACCTTTCTTTTATAATTTGTTATTATCCTTGTTTATAAGTGAGTGCCTGATAATAATAGAGACCTTTACGGACATTGGAGCTAAGCATCAATTGTTCTTATTTACAGACGGAATAATGTCCAAACCTTTAATATTATGCCAACTTTACGACCGCTTTGCCTTCAAGTTTTGTTCAGGTGTCTGTCAAACCGGATAACCTTCATGGACTTTCGAACTAAACCCCTTATTTAATCAACGGGGTAGATTTTTCTCATTCTGTTTTAATCTTTTGTAGCACTGACCTATTTATTGCTATCTCTGTTTACACCCTGTTCTCTTCCTTGATGTCTGTTATATTTTGGAATGACTTATGCTCATCTGAAACCAAGCACAAATTAATACATATCTACAATCACTTTGCACATGCACCTTACGTTTTTCATTCTTTGAGTCATTTGTATCTCCTGTTCTCTGGGTTTAGAGAATTTGAGCGATCGGGATCAGCTGAACGTTCTGTTTTCGGGCGTTGAGTGATCTATAACTTCCGTTTACAAGCTGTGGCCGATTAAGTTCACCTGTGCATTTCCTTCTCAGGTTTTGAGTAATCAGGATTATCTGTACCTTGTGATGTCAGGCTTTGAGTAATCAGGGTCATCTGTACCTTCCGTTTACAGGCTTTGGGTGGTCGGGATCAAATTTCCGTTTTAAAGTTTTGAATGATCGGGACATCAGTATCTTCCGCTTTTGGGCTTTGAGCGATTGAAATCACCTGTACCTTACGATTCAGGTTTTGAGGTATCGAGATCACCTATACCTTTCGTTTTCAGGATAGGAGTGATCAGGATCACCTGTACTTTCCGTTCTAGGATTTGAGCGATCGAGTTCACGTATCCTTTCCGTTTTTAGGCTTTGAACTATCGGGATCACCTATATCTTCCGTTTTCAAGCTTTAAGTAATAAGTGTTACCTGTACATTTCGTTTTTAGGCTTTGTGTGATAGGGATTACCTGTATCTTCCGTTCTACGATTTGACCGATCGGATTCACGTGTCTTTTCCGTTTTTAGGCATTGAGCTATCGAGAACACCTATATCTTCCGTTTTCAAGCTTTAAGTAATAAGTGTTACCTGTACATTTCGTTTTTAGGCTTTGTGTGATAGGGATTACCTGTATCTTCCGTTCTAGGATTTGAGCAATCGGATTCAGGTGTCTTTTCCGTTTTTAGGCTTTGAGCTATCGAGAACACCTATATCTTCCGTTTTCAAGCTTTAAGTAATAAGTGTTACCTGTACATTTCGTTTTTAGGCTTTGTGTGATAGGGATTACCTGTATCTTCCGTTCTACGATTTGACCGATCGGATTCTCGTGTCTTTTCAGTTTTTAGGCTTTGAGCTATCGGGATCACCTATATCTTCCGTTTTCAAGCTTTAAGTAATAAGAGTTACCTGTACCTTTCGTTTTAAGGCTTTGACTGTTCGGGATCACCTGTACTTTCCATTTTCTATTCTGTACGGTCGGGATCCTGTATCTTCTGTGTTCGTGCTTTGAGCGACCGGGATTACCTACACCTTCCTGTTTATGTTTTGATTGATCGACATCACTTGTACCCTCTGTTTTTGCTGTTTGAATAATCGGGATCACCTGTCCCTTCTTTTTTCAGGCTTGCACTATCGGGATCACCTCTACGTTTCGTTCTCAGGCTGTGAGTATTCAGAATCACCAGTATCTTCCTTTTCCAGAATTTGGGTGATCGGAATCATATGTAACTTCTCTCTTTAGGCTCGGAACGATGGGGATCACCCATACCTTCGGTTTTTAGGTTTTGAATGATCGAGATCACCTACACCTTCTGATTTCGCTCTTTGAACGATCGGCATCACATGTGCGTTCCGTTTTCAGGCTTTGTGTAATCATGGTCACCTGTACCTTCCATTTACGAGATTTGAATCACGAAGATCACCTATATTTCCGTTTAATAACCCAATACTCATTTCCAGTGTTATAGACGCCTTCTTTTCTTCTTTCCAAAATATAGAGTATTTCTAATAATGACCTGTAGACTATCTCTTTAACCCATAAATATTTCTAGCTCATTGTTATATTTTATTTTACGACGAATCTCAATTTATTCTTTCCAAAATATAGCCTGTAATATTCGTTTTCAGGCTTTGAGCGAACGGTATCTTCTGTACCTTGCGTTTTGTGGAGAGTTCGAAGAGAATAACCAAAAGGGTTAGCGTGAGCTTTTGCAGTGAAGAATAATTGGTAAGTTCTGCCATCTAATTTTGTTTTCAAAAAATTTTGTAAAAAATGCCAGGAAGATGTAACGCAGTGATGAAGGCAGGTGATTGTTTTATTGAGGAAAACAAATATAATGCAGTTATATGATAACTTTTTCTTTTCATGGGTAAGTGCTCATTTTTTGTTAAAATAAAAACAAATAAACTGTCCGTCAGTCAGTTAAGTGCCACACGTGATGCACGATTTGGGCGATCATGTCTCTTTAGAGAGATGATTGACTGGGCAGAAGATTATCGGACAGTAGGTTGCTATTGCTTTCTGTGGTAGACTGGTTGCCAGCCAAGGCTATAGAACCCAATCCATCCTATTATTTAACCCATAACTGGAGGAAAGAGAAGGTCTAATAATTTTCTTAAGGGTATTTACACGTAAGTGAATGCAACGAATAAACTGTACTTACTGAAATTGTGTCTTTTATTTAAAAAAAAATACAAATATATACTGTTCTATGTTTTTTTAAAGAAATGCTAGATTGTCACTAATTTTTGTCTGATATATGTGTGTGTGTGTGTGGTGTGTGTGTGTGTTTGTGTGTGTGTGTGTATGTGTGTTACCTATAGACTCCGAAACGGCTGAACCGATTTTCTTGAAAATTTACGCAGTTGTACTATAAGCGTCTGTGAGTGTTCTTAGCTAGGTTTTGTGTTGAGGTACCCCTTATAAATATCGAAAATTGATAATCGAACAGATCGGGGTATAGAAGGAGTGGTCCGAGTTTAATCAATTTTATACACTCATAGACAAAGATATAAGAAAAGATATTCAGCAGTTTCAAGGTTGCAGTTCTTACAATAGTACAGAAATTCGATAAAATATATAGATAAAAGGAAAGATTTTTGTGTGTGTGTCTGTTTATCTGCCTGTATGTCTGTATTTTTTCAGCTCTTTTATTTTAGTAGTGCTTCTGGTTTGGCTACAAGTAGCTATAATTGTAGTTCTTAGTCTCAGCCATGATACCATTTACTCAGAGGACTTATTTAACCTTCAAAATTCAGTTTACGACGAAAAAAACTTATTTGATATCGATACCAGGAAATCAAAATTTGACTTACATCCATTCATTTTTCTTTCATTTCATTCTTTTTTTTCTTTTTTTCAATTGGAGTAGATAGACTAAACAATCGTCCGGTTCACACTCCACCCTCGTATATTGAACAGGTAAAGAGGCTCATCCGTTGTTCCCTGTTTAGGATGTGGTTTTCCGGTTTTCTCTTTTCCAATCTTCTCACTCTTTTTTTCTTTTTTTTCAATTGGAGTAGATAGACTAAACTATCGCCCGGTTCACACTGCACCCTCGTCTATTGATCAGGTGAAGAGGCTCATCCCTTGTTCCCTGTTTAGGATGCGGTTTCCGGTTTTTTCTTTTCCAATCACTTCACTCCTACGTAGCCCCCTGCACATCAGTGGCGTTACCGCCTTGCTCGGGGTGATATGACTAAAAAAAAGAAAAAGAAAAAAAGTGTCACTTTGGGTCCTCCATAGCTTCTCTGATTTTTCGTCTAACTTGATTAACTATTTATGAGCGTTTATAAATTTAAAATTTTTGAAAAACCAGTAACATTTTTGTTTTTGTATATAAATACTTGTTACAAAATAAGATCCTTGCATTTACCTTCTTAATATCTTTCAGAATCTACACATAAGGCTTAATTGTATTTAGATAACCATTTTGTCACTAATTATGACGTCAACACAATTTTTACCAAAGTTTGCGCTCGAGTTAATCTACACTGTTATAATGAGAATCGCGATTGACGTAACGCCACTTGCCACAAGAAACGAACACCCGGACACAGACACACACGCACAGAAGACAAGGACGCCGATCTGACCGTCAGGTATCCTCACAAAAATCGATCCACGTGCACAGTGAACGAATCACGTGCCGACTGTCAGACGGTTTCACGCGCTCCCGGGACTCTGTTTTCCTACTCTAACCGCTACTACTCCTTATTCACAGCCATTAGGCAATCGATCAAATCAGCCAAATTCTCAGCCAGTTCTATCCTTTCATACCGCTTTGGAATTTTATTTTTCCTTTTATCTTCGGGCTTTTCATTTGATTGCTTCGTCTTTCTAAGCTTTTATCGCCTCGTATATATATATATATATATATATATATATACAACTTTAAAAACAATTTTAACGTTCCGCCATTTTTGCTCTTCATTTTCGTTGCTGTTTTTCGTTTGATTTATTATTCCAACGATATTCTCCTGATGAGATGTTGGACGAAAGAGCTCTAGAAACTATAAATAAATTCCTTGGTTTTAAAGTCATGGATAAATATTGTACCTCCAAACATGTGTTTATATATATATATATATATATATATATATATATATATAATCACCCGCAGACAGATCTGTTTCGCTCATCAGTACGGTTAGACTCCGATTGCTTTTAACCCAGGATTGAAATCCGACCGAATTGGCGTCAGTCGGCGATTCTACCTCTGGGCTATGGGCTCTCGGTAGAAGAATGCAGACTTTTTAGCGTGTATATTATCATTATACACACCCAATAGCCAGCGTGCTCTAATTCATTACTGAATGAGCGATGCTTATATATATATATATATATATATATATATATTTGGGCAGCAGTCTCTCTTTTATGCAGATTTCATTGAAAATGATAGACAGGGTATGATCATTAAGTTTTTTTTATATAATTCTTCATGTGTTTTTAACATTTTTTTCTATTCAGAAATAAGGATTGTCCAATTTTTTTGTATTGTAGAACGTTTTCGGCTATACCTTTAGCCATTATTGCATCATTCACATGCAAAAGAATATTAAAAATAATGGATACACTACTAATAAAAAACAAAAATTAATTATGAACACGGTAGTAATGTGTTTACCGTGTTCGGAAGATGACATACATATGGTTCTATATAAATAAAGTTTACACTTTTAGTTACAATTTAAAAAATTCCTGATAATGGCTAAAATATAGCCAAAAGCACTCGAAAATTCAAAACCTTTGGACAGTTCTTATATAATTTAAGTTCTGAAAATCAAAAAATCAAAAGAACACATGAAAAATTATACAAAAAACTTAATGATCATACTCTACCTATCATTTTCAAGGAAACTTATATATATATATATATATATATACACTACGGGCCATAATTATTAGGCCACCCCAGTGTTTAAAAAATGATCTATTTCATTCTATTTGTTAGTATTTATTGCCACGTGAATAATTGTAAATGAAAATAGAATGATTCTTTTGTTAATACTGCGCAATAAAATGTGCATCAAATGAAATTATAAATATTTAATAATTACCTATATTGTAGAATGAAGAAAATTTAGGGTGATTCGGACGAGTTTATCTTTGCTTCCTTGCCTTGTAAAATTTTGCAAAGTAATAATAACAAAAGAACCATTCTATTTTCATTTTGAATTATTCACTTGGCAATAAATACTACAAAGGTTATGAATTACATCATTTCTTTTCAAAAAATTTGGGTATCCTAATAATTATGGCTGGTAGTATATATATAACATATATATATATATAACAGCATGCAGTGTGGGTATAGAAGAATCCAAAGGAGTATCCTGTACATACAGTGGTAGGATAACTCTCTAAGAGAGCTCTAAATATATATGTATATAAATACATATTGAGCAAATATAAGAAAAATTAAGGCAGACACGTTATTTCATGGTAAATCGGATGTATAGACCCATTTCAGGCGAACCGTCATCAGCTTCCGTCTTTATTTTACAAAGGATTTTACACTGAAATGGGAATATACATCCGATTTACCATGAAATAACGTGTCTACCTTATTTTCTTATATATATATATATAAGCAGCTGTAGCACTAAGGTTAGTATCTAAGTTAAGTTGCCTAGTGCAAACAGTTTGGTATCATCTGGGCTCCGAATATGTGTTCCTGTAGAAGACTATCATCAACTGATCATCCTTGCGACTGAAATCGTTATTCATTTACAAGCTGTGATCGAACCTATATATTTCCATAATTTTGAATGCTGCTTTTAAAGGTAGGAAAAATTATCTTCACATGAAAGATAGGCGCAATACAATCTTCATAATAAACAACAATTAACGTTTAGAATGCTTCCGAGTAATTCTGAGTTCTTCACAAAGAAATAACTATATTATGAACAAATTCTTCTTTCAGGAGAAAAGGCATAAATATATACGGTGAAGTTGTTGATATTCACCTGGATAATGTAAACAGATAAGTAGTTGTTACTAAACAGTGTCATCATAGGTTATTTCACTATTTCTTCAGAACAAGGCTTAACATGTAAATAGAGAAATAATTGCTACTAAGCTGGGCCATCATAGGTTTCTTCAATATTCCTGTAGAACCAGGCTTGGCATATAATCATGAAGTTAGCTATTAGTAAACTGTGTTATCAGAGGCTCCTTCAGTATAACTGTAGAACAAGTTTTAAACTGTACTCAGGGAAGTAGCGCAGTGGATATCGGCTCGGAACGAGCCAAGGTCGAATTCAAGTTGAATTCCTTGTATTTACTTACGCGCGAATACCCTTGCGAAAGGTATTAATCCGTCTCTTCCCTCCAGTTATGGGTTAAATAACAGGACGGATTTAGTTCTATAGCTTTGGTTGGCAAAGTAATAATCAACTGCTTGCTCGAAAGAGACATGATCGCCCAAGCGTGTATCACATATGGCACTTAACTGAAATGTTAGTAAACTGGGTGATCATAGGTTCGTTAGATCTTACTACAGAACATTGCCTAACATGTGAATAGAGAGATAACTGCAAGTAAACTGGTTCATCATAGGTCCATTAATTATTACTGTATCTTTTTCTTTATGTGCCGTGACCATTCATGACATAGGTGATCATAGACTTCCACTTGCCCCTGTCCCTTGTCGTGCTTAATATCTTTTCCTTTTGCTATCTCTCACAAAATTTAGCTCCACCAGCCAATTGTTCAAGCCCATCAAGTATGTCTCCCGTTGCTTTCCCATGTCTCTCTTTCTCTCTAACCGTTCTGTGAGTATTAGATTCTCCAAGCTTTCTTCCCTCATTACGTGTCCTAGAAACATCAGCTGTCTCTTTTTGATACTAATAAGATTCCTTTTCGTTTGCATCCTTTCTGAAATCTTGTCGTTGCTCGGATGTTTAGTCCATGGCATTCTCAGTATCCTTCTGTAGGATCACATTTCTGTTGCTTCAAAGTCTCTCCTTCATCTTTGAGAAGATTGTCTATTGTTCACTGTTATATTGAAGGACAGATATCACATAACAGTCCGGTAGTCTTTTCTTTGTTACAAAGGAAATTTTCCTGTCTCCTAATACACTGCTTAGCTTTTAAAATGCATCTTTGGCCAGGCCAATGTGACTTTGGATCGCAGTGTCGCACTCCCTATCCTCTGTTAGAACTCTTACTAGGTATTTAAATTTCTCCACATGTTTGATTTTAGTATCCATCACCTGTAGTTTGCCTTTTCTTCTCTGATTATCATCCATTCGGTTTTCAACCTTATGTGGAAGATCCTGTATTTTCTTTTCCGTGTCTGCTATCAGCACTCTGTCATCTGCCTATTTTATATTGTTGAAATTTTGGCTGCCAATAACGAATCCTGGCAGGACTTCTAGCTCTCTTAGAATTGTTTTGCTGTACAAGTTGAATAAATCCGGTGATAAAATACACCCTTGTCTTACACCCGTTTCTATTTTTGTAAATCTTCTGAATTTATTTTATGTCTGTGTTATAGTGGAACATCCTGCCATCCCCGAGAATAGAATGCTCTACTTTATAAAAGACGGTAACGAGCGGTACGCCGAGGGAAAAGTCTTAGGTCAAGGCATTCACTATTCAATAGTCGATTCCGCTCCAACCTATATGTGTATATTGTTAATTGTACCTTAGTACAATAAATCTGTATTTCTTATTCCTGGTGTGGAGTTCCATTCTTCAACTGATCATTGTATACTGTATTTCTTTTCTGGATATATCAGTCTGTATTTGGTGGTTTGCTGCCAGTATAGGTTCTTGGTTATTCTGTCTTTCTCAAATATGTCGATGTTGGCAAGCATCTTTAACAGGTCTTTGTGGCGTATTTTGTCGAATGACTTTGCGTAGTCTATAAAACACAAGTACACATCCGTCTGTATTTGTATTACTGTTTCTGATAACATTCTGAACATAAATATCGCGTTACTTGTTCCGGTGTCTTTGATGAACCCGCATTATTCTTTTCCTAGCACTAGTCCAACTGCTGCGCGTTCTATCCCTCAGAATCCATATGATAAGTTTTGTTATGTGGCTCATTAAGCTGATTGTTTAGTGGGGTTTGTATTCCTTTCGACCTAGCTTCTTTGGTAGCGCATTGAAAATTCATATTCTGATATACTGCCACAATTGTAGATTTCATTTATTACTAGCAGTATAGCCAGGCGTTGCTCGGGTGTAATGAAAGCTTTAAAACTAATACATGAACCTCGAGCTCAGACTCTTTGGACGTTGGAACGAAAAACTAAAAAGCAATAGTTGTTTCCAGTTAAAGCGAAACCGTAGACTGAAAGAAAAATGAATGGATGTAAGTCAAATTTTGGTTTCCTGGTAGCGATATCAAATAAGTTATTTCGTCGTAAACTGAAATTTGAAGCCTCAATAAGTCCTCTGAGTAAATGGTATCATGGCTGAGACTAATAACTACAATTATACCTACTTAGAGCCAAATCCGAAGCAAAAACTAAAATAAAAGAGCTGAAAAAATACAGACATACAGGCAATAAACAGTCACACAAACAAACATGTTGCCGTTTATATATATATATATATATATATATATATATATATATATATATATATATTATTGATTTTCTGCACTTTTGTAAAAACTGCAACCCTGAAACTTCTGAATATCGTTTCTTATGTCTTTGTCTATGAGTGTATCAAATTTGATTAAAATCGGACCACTCCTTCTATAACCCGATTTTTTCGATTTTCGATATTTATCGGGGGTACCTCGGCACAAAACCTAGTTAAGAACACTCGCAGACGCTTATTGTACAACTGTGTAAATTTTCAAGAAAATCGGTTCAGCCGTTTCGGAGTCTATAGGTAACGGACACACACACACATAGACTCACACACAGATAACGTTCCATTTATAAATAAGTTTAGATATGTTTATATACGTTCCACATGAATAAATTGAATCCATCAACTCATAAATCCATTCAGCAGATATCATACTCCTATGTGTCATATAAAAATACACTAATTATTGACGTCAAATTTATATTAAAACGTTCGATACTAAAAATGTTACGAATTTTAATGTTAAAAAAAAACTTTATAACGTTAAGTCGGAAACATAAGTCTTTTGACATTTTAATTAGCTATTAACTATTGCTGGTTTACTTTTTAATATTAAACACTTTCTTCGCAAAAATACAGAAGCTGAGTAAAGTATTAAGACACAGGAAATTTTCGCTAGAAACAAAGAAGAGAGTACTGGATTGCTATGTGATGGCAGTTCTTCAATATAGCAGCAAATGTTGAAAAATATCAACAAAGATGAAGGGAAAACTTGGAGCAGCTGAATTGTGGTTCTACAGAAGGATGCTGTGGATATCGTGGACCGAGCATGTGAGCAATGGCGAGTTTTTGAAAATGATAGAAACGAAAAGGAAATTAATATTGAGCATCAGGAAGCGACAACTAAAGTTCCTGGGACATTCAATGAGGAAAGAGGTCTTGGAAAACCTGATACTAACAGGCCTGATAGAGGGAAAAAGAGACAGAGGAAAGCAGTGGATAACATGTTTAAAAGGCCTGAGCAGGTGGATGACAGAACGGGGGCTGAGACACGTTACGGAAGAAAGCGTGCTAAGAGCCACCAAGGATAGGGAGACGTGGAAGGCCATGATCACCTACGTCCTGAAAGGACAAGGTACATAAAAGAAAAAAAGAAAGAAAGAAAGAAAATCTCCATTAATTTACTGGACGACGTGTTCTGCTTGGCAATATCAATGTGCATCACTATTTTACTTGAGGTAAAAGGTCTTAAATTATTTTTTTTATAGTACGCAAACAATTTTCTTGCCTGCGTATCAATAATAACAAAGAAATAACTGTCTTACACCAAAACGCCTACAAATGAAGTAAAATAATTAATAAATGAAGTAAAATAATTAAGCCATCAGGAAGAATATTTGATATTATAAGATTCTCCTCTTGTACCTATGCTTCATTGCTTCATTGATTACGCGAAGACATTCGACAAAATACGACACAAAGAATTGATGGAGATGCTGGGCAATCTCGACATTTTCGGCAAAGACATAAGAATAATCAAGAATCTCTACTGGCAGCAAACGGCCTTCATACGGACAGGTAACGACCTCCGCAGATACACAAGGAGAGAAAAAGGCGTAAGACAAGGATGTGTCTTTTCACCGGATTTGTTCAACCTATACAGCGAGAATATTTTGAGGACCCTAGATGACACGCCAGGATTTGTTATTGGAGGCCACAACTTGAACAACATAAGATATGCGGACGATACAGTGCTGATTGCGGACACGGAAAGGAAACTACAAGACCTCATACAGAAAGTAGCAGTGGAGAGTGACAAGAAGGGACTACAGATAAACTTTAAGAAAACTGAGTGCATGGTCATCAGCAAAAGATACAATCCAAAATGCCAAATACAGGTGGAGAATAACAGAATCAAACAAGTACAAGAATTTAAGTACCTAGGAAGTGTTCTAACAGGAGATGGAAAGTGCGACACGGAGATCCGAAGGCGAATTGGCATGGCAAAGGACGCGTTCTAGAAGATGAGCAAAATACTAACACACAGGAAAATCTCAATAGAAACGAAGAAAAGAGTGCTAGACTGCTACGTGATGTCAGTTCTTCAATACGGCTGTGAATGCTGGACAATATCATCGAAAATGAGGACAAAACTGGAAGCGGCCGAAATGTGGTTCTACAGAGGGATGCTACGGATATCGTGGACTGAGCATACAAGCAACGACGAGGTGTTAGAAAGAATGGCAACAAAAAGGAAAATGATGCTGACCATCAGGAAGAGACAACTGAAATTCCTGGGACATGCAATGAGGAAGGAGAGCCTGGAGAACCTGATACTGACTGGACAGATAGAAGGAAGGAGAGACAGAGGAAGGCAGCGGATAACATATTTGCAGGGACTGATCAGGTGGACGATGGAACGGGGGTTGCCAGGAGCAACAGGAGCAAACATACTAAGAGCCACAAGGGATAGGGAGACGTGGAGAGCCATGATCGCCTACGTCCTGAAGGGACAGGGCACATAGAAGAAGAAGAAGATTCTCCTACGTTCAATAAGCATACAATAAATGGATGTTGTGTGAAAGGCAGGCATATTATTTGGAATCCCAAGTTATAAAACAATGTTACAAAAAGATAAAAACATTTATCCGTTAATGATCGCATGGACAGGGCTGACCTGAAAGGAATCCGCTTGCCAAGAAAGAGATAATCGTATTTCGCAAGGTGAAAATGTTTTTCCTGGAGAGGGCAAATCTGGCAAATCCCGTTCGGATAGAAGACGATTTCTTACACTCAACACAGCTTAGCGAAAGAGAAACAGCTTTGGTTCGTCGATGGCCCGAAATCTTAAAATAGCCAATCAGAGTTCGACTGCGCAGATATTTTTTGATAAAATCTCGGGATATTAAAGCCCAGGAGTTATCAACCAAGATGAGGGGATTAGCTTCTCAAGATTCAGCGGGAAGGGGAAAATCATTTACTTTTTCAAAAGTTTCTCATTTAATGTAATCATCATCAGAATAAATACCCTAGTAGACGATTTGTTTGCTGACGAATTCTTCAGTTTATTTATTTTAATAATTAGTTATGAATTAAAACAAATTACATATGTTCATGTGTAAAAATTCATCAGCATGTTCTATTGCTATTATATTTGTAACCCCCCCCCCCAAAAAAAAAACAACCCCTGTAAATATATATGTCAGTCAAGTGCTATAGGTGATACACGCTTTGGGCGATCATGTCTAAAAAGAGACATGACTGAATGGACAGAGGATTATCCCGCAGTAGGTTGCCATTGCTTTCTGCGGTAGATCGGTTGCCAGCCAAAGCTATAGAACTCAATCTTTGTTATTTGACTCATACCTAGAGAGGGAAGAGATGTATTATATTATTACATAGTAATTACTGGGGGATCAGTTTATTACTTCATAACAATATAAAACCGATCCCCCACTTTATGACCAGTAGAAGCTTTAATCATGATTCCAACTATTATGTTCAGTCTGTCAGTTAAGTGTCATACGTGATACACGCTTTGGGTGATCATGTCTAAAAAGAGACATGACTGAATGGACAGAGGATTATCCCGCAGTAGGCTGTCATTGCTTTCTGCAGTAGACTGGTTGCCAGCCAAGGCTATAGAACCTAATCTGTCCTATTATTTAATAACTGGAGGGAAGAGACGGATTAATACCTTTTCTTAAGGGTAATTGCACGTAAGTGAATGCAAGGAATTCAAACTCGGCTCTCCGGTTTGTCGTTACGAGTCGCTATCCACTGCACCACAATGCACATCCAAATATATATGTACTAATGTAGAAAACAATGAAGATTTTCAAAAATATGCGCTCTATTATGTGAAATCTTCCTTTTGACTTGGACCATCTTGTGAAAGTGGGGAGTTACAATCTGACATATTGTAAAAAATGTGCATTGCGCAAAACATATGTGAACGACTGTATTAAACTATATTACACGGTCATAAACAGACATGTAATATTAAGTTGTATCAAAAATAATTTAAAAAAATAGTAAAGTTAGCAAAAGTAGAAGTGATGGGTTCATTTAACTCTTTCAAAGGTAAAAGCTAATCTAGTCGTCCGCTGAAAGTCACGTGGTCGGAGCACCAGGTATAAAAATTCGTCAGAGCAGTTATCATAAAATATTAATAGGAAAAACAGAGGTAAGTAACGTCAAGTCGGTGAGAAAGTTACTAAGTCGAAATGTCAAGTCCAAACCGATTATTATTTATAGAAAAATGTAAAAGGTTGCTACGTTATGGAAGTTGGAAAGGGATTTAGCTGAGATGACAGTTGATTACTGCTAATCTTGCAGACTATATTTTTGGATTTTGTCCAGATACATCGCAAAACCACGAAACCATATGTGGCATTAGTATTCGATGCAAACTTAAGAGATACACAGGGTAACTGAAATAGGGTACCCTATTTTAGGTATTATGGACTCTCTATTATTGAATCAATATTGTTATGGTGCCCTATCTATAGGAATGGACTCTTCCTCCGTCAATAAATACTAACCAGCGTGACTTCCGGGGAGGCAGCCAGGACGGCAGTCAAGACGCAGTGTAACTTTGACAGTTCGGAAGGACACTTCTATCTGCTGATTACTAACTCTTACTTGTTTTTATGTTCTGTTATTTTAATACACTTGTTGAACCTAGCTTCTTGTATACGTGTTTTTCTTCCTGACTCAAACAGGCCACAACAACTCGGCGACAAAGATTCGCTACAGCAAATATAATTGTTCCACTTCATGTGAGTGGAAAGCGTTTCTTCGGAAAATTTACCTTTACTATTGGGGACGGTATCTGTACGATAAGTGTTATGGGAAAACACACCTATTCCTCAGATAATGAACTATCCCTCCTATATTAATAAGAGTTAACAAAAAGATCTTCAGAAGTTGTTGGGAAGTTCATAGGAGTTCTTAAAAGTTCTAGAGAGTTCTTTAGAGTTCTATTTGAGTTCAGTAGAACTACAAGGCAGTTGATATTAGTCGGCAGTTAGCCGAATACTAAGAAGTCAGCATTCAGTGGAAGATTACCAAGTTCCTAACATTTTGGGTACGTTAAATCGATTAGCAACCAACATAGCAGGATTATAACCTTCAGTGCGAAAACTACTCCACAACAATAAGGTTAAATTGTCAGCTTGCCAACTAAAACATGACCTACATTCTGTTATTACCTGGGACAAGAAATGTCATGTTGATTTTAACTCCTGCAAAACGAAACTACTCATTATTGATCACCTTACTGCCTTCCATCTGCATGGCTAATGCTAACCACCCACGAGTTTAACTCAGTGCGCCTTCTCAGACCAGCGTTTTCCGCTGGTATGAATTGGAAAGAATATATGGAAACAAATCTGTGATCTCGAAGTTAGAAAAGTTGATTCTGGTACTGGTTAATTTTACTCGACGGAAGCTTCCATATTTAGAAGTTTACCATTTACCCCTGCTCAGAATAATGCAGCTACATATTGTCTGGTTATGCTGCTCTATATTTAGAGATCCTTAATAAAATCCAAAGAATCTGCAACGTCATTGGTTCTGACCTGGCATCTCAGCTTCATTCACGTTCTTACTACCGTAATGTTGTATACCTGTACTTTTTCAACAAATACTTTCATGGTAATTGTTCTGATGAACACTATTCTATCTAGACTCTATGAAGTTAAGCGCATTACTAGACTGGCAGGAAGGTCTCATCATTTTACCGTAGAAATTGCTTGATATAGCCTTAACTTCTATGTTAAAAGTTTCCTTCCACGCGGTTATAGCTTGTAGAATTATTTTCCTGTTCTTGGTTTTCAGTCAATTTAGATCTTCAAAAATTTAAATTCAATGTCAATTGTTACCTTCTGTCATCTTAATTTTTTTTTTTTCTTGCTATTTAATAATTTTTTTCTTATATTATTACTAGCAGTATAGCCCGGCGTTGCTCGTGTGTAATGAAAGCTTTAAAACTAATCCATGCTCCTGGAGCTCATACTCTTTGGACGTTGGCACGAAAGACTAAAAAGCAATAGTTGTTTCGAGTTAAAGCGAAACCGTAGACTGAAAGAAAAATGAATGGATGTAAGTCAAATATTGATTTCCTGGTATCGATATCAAATAAGTTTTTTTCGTCGTAAACTGAATTTTGAAGGCTAAATAAGTCCTCTGAGCAAATGGTATCATGGCTGAGACTAAGAACTACAATTATACCTATTTAGAACCAAACCCGAAGCAAAAACTAAAATAAAAGGGCTGAAAAAATACAGACATACAGGCAGATAAACTGACACACACACACACACACACACACACACACACACACACACACACACACACACACACACACACACACACAAACATCTTGCCTTATATATATATTATTGAGTTTCTGTATTATTGTAAGAACTGCAACCTTGAAACTTCTGAATATCTTTTCTTATGTCTTTCTCTATGAGTATATCAAATTTGATTAAAACCGGATCACTCCTTCTATAACCCAATTTTTTCGATTATCGATTTTCGATATTTATCGGAGGTACCTCGACTCAAAACCTAGCTTAGAACACTCACAGATGCTTATAGAACAACTGTGTAAATTTTCAAGAAAATCGGTTCAGCCGTTTCGGAGTCTATAGGTAACGGACACACACACACAAAGTTCCATTTATAAATACGTTTATATTCTTAGATTTTATTTTTATATTCTTATATTCTTATATTTATTCTTATATTCTTATATTCTTTCAAACTCAGTAACCCACTACTGATTTAGTGGCTTCATTGACTTAAACCGAAATAATTAAAATAAACTTGTTGAAAATTTTATAATATTATTTTTGTGTAACACTGATGCAGATTGCTAACTTTCTGTTGATCTCTTGTGCAGGGTGTGTTCGGGGTATGCAAAGCTAACTGACTTCCAAAGTTTCAGGGTGGTTATAGAGATTCTGTCTTTTTTTTAATGTTCTTCCCTATGCGTTGTTTTAGCTTGATGTTTTTCGCAATTTGAACTCTGTCATTGTTTTCAATATCAAACAGTTGTAATGATAGCCTTGCTCTCCACAATATCGAGATTCTCCTGTCAATTCCTTGGATTGCTTGCGATCTCATTTGACAGTTAACGCCGTAGAGAGCAATTCCCGCTCTTCCAGTTGCCACAGTAGCAACTAAGTCCTTCATCTCAAGAGATGATTTTAAATCCTCTTAACTACTCAACTTCGTTCGCGCCTTTTGATATCATGCATCTCAGAAACCACCTCATATATTGCCTCGCATATACTCGTCAGGTAAGTCAGTAGAAGTTTTAGCTTCGATATTGAACTAAAAATACCACAATTATTAAGGGATTTCTTTTATTAAATTTCGCACAATACAAGGCTCGAGAGCTAATCAAGATAGAGGGTTACACGGGTAATGGTAACGATGAATAAACTGTGCGATATCAACGAAAGAGACGTGGAGATTATGACGATAAAGAAGATAGAAAACAACTGACGCTTGACGTGCAGAGAGGCTTATAGCCACATGTTACGTTGAAACATTAAACAACGTCGAATCTGGTCACTACCTAGATGGGGAACCACTTGGAAATACTAGGTGCAGTAAGCTTGAATTCACGTGCGGTGTAATAGATGATGTTTCGGAATTGTTAATTGGATAGCCGAGTTTCAAATCCAATTGGGTTCGTTATGTTTCCTTACACGCAAATATCCTTGTGAAAGGCATGAATCCACTTCTGCTCTGCCATCTATGACGTTAATTAGAAAGACACGTATAGCTAATTCATTATTATCTAATAAAAAAGAAAATCTTAAAATCTAAAATATTTTCTGATTTTAAATAACCTGCAAGAGATTGATTTACAGTAAAAATTAAATCAATGAATTGAAGAGGTCATAACTAAAGTGCTTAGAGAAGCCCCCGTGCGGGAGTTTGTTACTCGATAGCCGAGTTCCAAATCCAGTTGGGTTCGTTATGTTCACTTACGCGTAAATATCCTTGTGAAAGGCATGAATCCACCTCTGCTTCTGGCAGCTATGACGTTAATTAGAAAGACACGTATCGCTAATTCATTATTATCTAATAAAAAGTAATTCTTGAAATCTAAAATATTTTCTGATTTTAAATAACTTGCTAGATATTGATTTACAGTAAAAATCAAATCAATGAATTAAAGAGGTTAAGATTAAAGTGTTTAGAGAAGCACCCATGCTTACACGAGGCAGCTCTTGGTTAAAGTGCTACCTGAGGGTATATTACATTTCGAACACAGTGAAATAATGGTAATTTGACTCCGTGGAAACGGTATGGCGTGTCTAAACAGTAACAATCAGAATAGGTGAGAGATAGGCTGAGAATGATTCACCTGTAAGAAATAACGCGTAGAATGAATAAGTCATCTTATACAAGATTGCGTAAACGATTTTGGAATCTATCAAACCTGGAAAGTAAGGATTGAGTAGTCCTAGACCAGATATGAACGTCATACGCCATTTTTAGTCTAACCTAAGTTTTGTGAAGACAAAGCATGGAAGCAACGGTCATTTTAGGACTTCACTTTACATAGAACTTAGTAAAGATAAGTTAAGAGAGTTCATTAAGCATAACAGTACCTGGATAATTTGAAAGTTTTTATAAAAGTAAGCAACAGTTATACGTCTGTTTGCAGTAATAAGTGTATCTGTCTTTTTGTTTACAACAGCAGCTGGTTTGCCACTGATGAGCCTGTCATTAAGTTTAATTTCTCTTTACTCTCTAGTATATCTCTCAACACGACTGAACCATCTCTTCACTGTGCTTACATGAAATGCAGCATTTCCATAAATATTCGCTAATCACTTCTTTCAGCTTCCAAAAACAGAAATACTGTATCAATTATTTTTGTTCTCTATGTGCCCAGAAAGGTAGCCATTTAAAAAAAAAAATTTTTCTTCTTCTATGTGCCTTGATCTTTCAGGACGTAAGCGATCATGGCCTTCCACGTCTCACTATCTCTGGTGGCTCTTAGCGCACTTTTTCCTGTAACATCTCGCAACCCCCGTTCTGTCATCCACCTGCTCAGGCCCTTCATATATGTTATCCGCTGCTTTCCTCTGTCTCTTTTTCCATCAATCTGGTCTGTTAGTATCAGGTTCTCCAAGCCCTCTTTCCTCATTGCTTGTCCCAGGAACTTCAGTTGTCTCATAATTTTCACGTTCTAATGGAAGCTAGTAATTTGTCAACCGTTATATTTGAAGCAGGAAAAAGTGTACAGTAATTTTTAGTAACAGTTTTCCGGGTACATTTGTTACCATAACTCACACCCTGAAGATGACCTCGGAAAGAGTTTGAAAGTACTTGGATACCTTAAGAAATGAATGTAAATAACATCTGTCAACATTACAGCTAATTTTTGACATCATTTGATTGTAATACGCGAAAGGTTATCCGTGAGTATGAACGGGTTTTATTAAAAGTAAGCAAACATATTGTTTGCAATTTATTTAATCTGACATAAATACATATATATATATATATATATATATATATAGTCATCCGCAGACAGATCTGTTTCGCTGTACCACAGCTCATCAGTACGGTTAGACTCCGATTGCCTTTTAACCCAGGATTGAAACCCGACCGAATTGACGTCAGTCGGTATCTCTACCTCTGAGCTATGGGCGCTCGGTAGAGGGAGGCAGACTTTTTAGCGTGTATATTATCATTATACACGTTCAATAGCAGAGAGTGTTTTAATTCATTGATATATATATAGATATATATATATATAGGAGAAAACTATCTGGTGTTGCTCGACATTCTAAAAACCGATAATAAATGAGTTTACTAATTTTAGTATGAAGTGTTTTAAAATTTGTTTGACTGTGCTGATCTGAAAATATTGATTGAAGCAGAATTTTTTGCTTTAAAAAAAACAAATTCCATTTTTCTTTAAGAAAAACAAATTCCATTTTACCCTCGTAGAAATTCGCCAAAATATCAAAAAGGCAAATTCTTTACTTAATCAGCAAATTTTACTCGGTATAAACTGCATTGTTCGCATAAAATATTACTAGTTATGCAGTCAGTAATTAACAATAAGAAATTTCTACTGTTTCTAAGGCCTTTATAAATGAAAACGGACACACGTCTCTCTGTCTATCTGTCTGTCTGTCCCTATCTCTCTCGCTATATATATGCATATACACTACCAGCCATAATTATTAGGACACCTCAGTTTTTTTTAAAGAAATGATGTTTAATACTATTTTTAATTGGATAATTCAAAATAAATAGAATCGTTCTTTTGTTATTATTACTTTGCAAAATTTTACAAGGCAAAGAAGCAAAGATGAACTCATCCGAATCACCCTAAATTTTCTTCATTCTTTTAATGATATAACTGCAATATAGGTAATTATTAAATATTTATAAATTCATTTGATGCTCATGTTTTTGTGCAATAATAACAAAAGAACTATTGTATTTTCATTTACAATTATTCAGTTTGCAAGAAATGCTAAAAAATATTATGAAATACATCATTGTTCTAAAACACTGGGTTGGTCTAATAATTATGGCCGGTTTTGTACATATGCATGTGCGTGTGTGCCCGCAGTCTTTTGTATATATATATATATATATACTTGTGGCATATACTTGCTTTCCCGACAGCTACAATCTCCAGAAATTTAAATGTAAAGTCAATAGACATCTCCTATTTTACTAACTCGCATCCATTCTTACAAGCTCTTTTCTCATCTACTCCACCCCCATCCTCGGTATTCTCATCCGTATATTATCCTCCTCCTGACATTTCCTATAACTCCTCTTTCTCATCACTTTTCCCGATGTAACCCCCTGCGCAACAGTGGCAGTAGAATGCCTATTATTATTATGTCATTTTTCATCATATTTCGATTTCTGTTTGGTCTCACTACCAACCAAGTCTGCGGGGAGACCTAAGGCAGGTCGTGGCGTGTTGTTATGACTCCATTTCATGTTTTTCTATCTTCCCTATCATCCCTAGCATTACATAGATAAAGTTTTCCTTAGTGTGTGGGCTGTACTTAGTAAGACAATTTTTTGTATATCTCTTAAGCTGGGGTTTCCAGGGATTCTTTCAATGTGTTGTTTTGTTCCATTTTTTTATCATTCCAAGTGCACCTACTATCACTGGCACAACTCTTGTTTTCAATTTCCACATTTTTTCTATTTCAATTTCCAGGTCTTTATATTTTGACAGTTTTTCAAATTCCTTGATTGCTATGTTACAATCCGCTGGACAAGCCATATCAATTAATAGACAAGTTTTCTCCTTCTGGTTTTTAAACAATAATGTCTGGCCTGTTTGCTTCAATTTTTCTGTCTGTGTAGATGGTGTAATCCCATAGAATGGTTACATCTTCTATTTCTGTAACCGGTGCTGGGTGATGTTCATCCCAGTGTTTGTTTACAGATTTTCCATAATGTTTGCACATTGCCCAATGTAAATATTGCCCAACTCTATCGTAGCGATTTTTATATTCATTTGGAGCAAGCACAGAACAGCCTGAGATTAGGTGGGCTATTGTTTCTTGGTGTTTATCACAAAACCTGCATTTTGGATCCATATTATTATGCATAATATTTGCCTGAAAGTTTCTAGTGAAAAGACTTTGGTCTTGTGCTGCAAGAATAAAGCCTTCAGTTTCAGACTTTAATCCTGATGCACGTAACCATCGATGAGTATTAACTTTATCAACATTGGATTTATTGGCACGTTCTGGATATTGGCCATGCAGTGGTTTGTCTTGCCAGCGTTGTTTCATCTGTTCAAGAGCTTTATCTTTGGCTTTCATTTTCATATTTTTTGCCGCAATAGTTGGTTCTTGGCTTCTGTTTTGCTTTTCTACAGAATCTACTAACTGTAAATCTTGTTTGTATTTACTGCCTTCTTTTATTATTGAATATTTTTTCTTTCTTTCTTCATGTTGCCTTACTAATTGTATCATCCAATCCTTTGTTGTTTCTATGTTTGTTAGTAAGCCAATAGTTGTTGTCTTGTATGACAAATTATTATTATTATGTCATTTTTCATCATATTTCGATTTCTGCATTGGTCTCACTACCAACCAAGTCTGCGGGGAGACCTAAGGCAGGTAGTGGCGTGTTGTTATGACTCCTTTTCATGTTTTTCTATCCTCCCTATCATCCCCAGCATTACATAGATAACGTTTTCCTTAGTGTGTGGGCTGTACTTAATAATACAATTTTTTGTATATCTCTTAAGCTGGGGTTTCCAGGGATTCTTTCAATGTGTTGTTTTGTTCCATTTTTTATCATTCCAAGTGCACCTACTATCACTGGCACAACTCTTGTTTTCAATTTCCACATTTTTTCTATTTCAATTTCCAGGTCTTTATATTTTGACAGTTTTTCAAATTCCTTGATTGCTATGTTACAATCCGCTGGACAAGCCATATCAATTAATAGACAAGTTTTCTCCTTCTGGTTTTTAACAATAATGTCTGGCCTGTTTGCTTCAATTTTTCTGTCTGTGTAGATGGTGTAATCCCATAGAATGGTTACATCTTCTATTTCTGTAACCGGTGCTGGATGATGTTCATACCAGTGTTTGTTTACAGCTTTTCCATAATGTTTGCACATTGCCCAATGTAAATATTGCCCAACTCTATCGTGGCGATTTTTATATTCGTTTGGGGCAAGCACAGAACCGCCTGAGATTAGGTGGTCTATTGTTTCTTGGTGTTTATCACAAAACCTGCATTTTGGATCCATATTATTATGCATAATATTTGCCTGAAAGTTTCTCGTGAAAAGACTTTGGTCTTGTGCTGCAAGTATAAATCCTTCAGTTTCAGACTTTAATCCAGATGCACGTAACCATCGATGAGTATTAACTTTGTCAACATTGGATTTATTGGCACGTACTGGATATTGGCCATGCAGAGGTTTGTCTTGCCAGCGCTGTTTCATCTGTTCAAGAGCTTTATCTTTGGCTTTCATTTTCATATTTTTTGCCGCAATAGTTGGTTCTTGGCTACTGTTTTGCTTTTCTACAGAATCTACTAACTGTAATTCTTGTTTGTATTTACTGCCTTCTTTTATTATTGAATATTTTTTCTTTCTTTCTTCATGTTGCCTTACTAATTGTATCATCCAATCCTTTGTTGTTTCTATGTATGTTAGTAAGCCAATAGTTGTTGTCTTGTATGACAATTCCAGCTGAATAAGACCCCTTCCACCTTCTTTACTGGGTATGTATAGACGGTCTACATCAGCCTTTGGGTGATGCATCCTATGCTTAGAAAGAAGCTTTCTTGTTTTAGCATCCATTCGCCTGATGTCGTTTAGAGTCCAGTTTAAGATGTTGAAGCTATATTGGACAACTGTGATTGCAAGGTTATTAATGGCCATAACTCTATTCTGTGAATTTAATTCAGTTTTTAATATCATTCGTAGCCTTCTATAGTACTCTTTACGCACTATTTCTTTCATTTTTTTATGGTGAATGTTTTCGCTCTCATTTACACCTAGGTATTTATAAGCTTCTTCTGGTTTCAATTCTTTTATTGTTACAGCAGGGTCTAGGCTAATTGAGGATGTTTCTTGTATTGATCCACGTAAAACTGTAGCTTTAGCACATTATTATTATTATTATTATTATTATTATTATTATTATTATTATTATTATAGTATACTATAACTCACCAGTTATAAAGTTTCGGTGTAAAAACACCATTATCAGGCAGTAAAATGTGGTTAAATTATTTGGTATTATATATAAATAAGGAGATTAAAGAAAGTAAAATAAAAATAAAAAAAAGTAAAATTTAAACTTATTTATAAATGGAAATTTGTTTGTGTGTGTGTGTGTGTGTGTGTCTGTGTGTGTGTGTGTGTGTCTGTGTGTGTGTCCATTACTTGGCCTGATTCTGCTTCTCGCTCTATTCATCAGAATTCTGACAATCAGTTTTGTAATGTGACTCATTAAGCTGATAGTTCTGTGTAGTTCGCACTCGTTTGCACCAGGTTTCTTCGGCAGCGCTATAAATATCGACTTGCATAGGTCTTCTGGTATTATTCCGCTGCTATAAATTTCGTTTATTATGTCGGTAATCTTTTCTATGCCATATTCTTCTAAGGCTGTCAGCAGCTCTATCACTATGCCATCTGGGCCAGGTGCTTTGTTTCTGTTCATTTTGGCCATTGCAGCTTCCACTTCGGATTTTAGTATTTCCGGTCCATCCATCTCCTTGTGTATTCTCGGTTGTTCTCTCTTGTTGCTAAAGAGATCATTTATGTATTCTTCCCATCGCTGGAGTATTTCCTCTTTCTCTAATATGATTGTCCCTTCCTTGGATTTTATGCATCCTGTTGAGGAACAGGTTTTTTGTCCTGTCAGTTCTCTTATCTCTTTATGCATCTCTGCTTTGTTGTTCCTGCTCAGTCTCTCTACTTCTGCACATTTGTTGTTGAGCTATTCCTCTTTGGCTTGTCTGCATTTGTTCCTTATCTCCCTGTGAAGGTTTTTGTACTCTGCTCCGTGTCTTGGCGTTATTTTTTGTCTCCTTTACATCATGTGGAGGATCTCTTCGGTCATCCACTCATTTTTTCTTCTGCGTCTGATTTCCTTTGGGGCTATGTTGTTCGCTGAGGTCACCATTGCTTCTTTTAGTGAATCCCATTTTGAGTATCCTTTTCCAATTTGTTCTTCATATTTCTTTCTCACGCTCTTATATTCTTTCTGCAGGGTGAGATCGTCCTCTAGTGTGTCGTATTGCAGTCTTGGTGATATGCTGGGATTCTTCAGTCTTCGGAGTTTCACTTTTAGTTTGCAGATGACTGGGACGTGGTCACTTCCGCAGTCATCACTTGGGTATGTTTTGCATTGGACTACTGCGTTCCTGAATCTCTTGTTTATAGTTATATAATCTATTTGGTTCTTCGTGTCACCTCCTGGGCTTCTCCATGTCCATAAACGTCGTGGGTGTTCTTGGAACCAGGTGTTAGTAATGACCTGGTCATTGGCTGAGCACCATTGGATCCATTTTTCTCCTGTTTCGTTGCGCTCTCCTAGTCCGAAGTTGCCGTTCGTGTCTCCTTCTCTATCTTTACCTACCTTTGCATTTAAGTCCCCCATTATTATCCTAACTTCTTGGCTTTTGCACTGAGCCTTGGCAATGTCCAGTATTGAATAGAAAGATTCTATTTCGTCCTCCGAGCTTTGAGTTGTTGGCGCATAGACTACTATAATAGCTATATTGAGGGGCCTTCCCCGCAGTTTAACCAAGAGGACTCTCTCTGATAGTTGCCAGTATCCAAGTACACATCTCTTCACTTGTTTGTTTAGTATTAAAGCGACCCCTTTTTCGTGTTTTTTACCTCCTGCATATATTATCCTGTGGGTGTCTCTACTGAAATCTCCGTTATTAGGCCATCTTGTTTCACATATTCCTAGGATGCTGATATTCAGTCTGTTCATCTCCTGTTTGACATTCTCTAGTTGTCCACAGTTCAGTGTCCTGACATTCCATGTTCCTATAGTGAGTTTGTCTTTGATTCGCACAGTTGCAGGATAACGGTCCGGAGACACCTGTTGCTCATGTCGCTCTTTCCCGGGCGAGGGACAAATTTTGGAGTAAAATGTCCCCTTTACGCCGTTGGTGCTAACAGTCGCCGGATGACGGTCAGGTGGCACCTGTTGCCCATGCCGGTCCTTACCGAGAGAGGAGTTGCTTCCTTGGGAAGTAACCCCCTTCACGCTGTTGGCTTTCATATATTTATTGTGACTATCCATGATTGAGCGGGGGTAGATAGTGGAGTGGTATCCCGTTGCCTTCTCCACGATGGTTTATTGAGACATCACCTCTAGTTAGCTGGCCGTTGACTCTTTGAGAGTTCTTCCGCCCTTTGTAGGTTTATATTTTTTTGACCTACAGGGATGCTAACGTCCCAATTAAATATACATATAATTGATGTAAAAAAAAAAATACTAAGTTTTAAATTAGTTAAAGTCGAAATGGCGTTCAGACAACCGAAAAATTTAGTATATTTTTATGAAACAAAATTAAATGATTTAAGGAAAACAGATACAAACTAGTCTAAATTCTAAGAACCTCGCAGCAGTAATTACGATCAGCATACTTTACCTGTAGTCACAAGAAATATTATGCATATTCGACATTTTTGCAGACATCTTCTGACTTTCTTTGGTTCTGTCATATTCATACTGATACGGTGCTGGTAGGAACACGTGGGTTTTTTTTGGGGGTGCGAAGGGGATGAAGGAAAAGGATTGCTAGGAGAGAAAGGACGCTAACTTTTTTTTCTTAGACTGAAGACGGAGAGAGAAAAAAAAGTTCATTTTAAATTCTATAGAATCCTATTTTTTTTTTTTTATGGTAGCTACAGACTACTCCAACTGAAAAAAAAAAAGAAAAGAGTGAAAAGATTGGAAAAGAGAAAGCCGGCGACCACATCCTAAACAAGAAAAAAGGGGATGAGCCTCTTCACCTGTTCAATAAACGTGGGTGGAGTGTGAACTGGGCGATAAAAGAAGACAGTGTGTATGGTTGCCAGCAAGTGAGTCGGGTTCACACTCCTCCTCATTCTTTTGAACAGGTTTAGAGGTTTATCTTTTGCTTCTTGTTTGGGAGCAGGTTTCCTTTTCCTTCTAAAATCTACTTCAATTGTATACTTCTAAAGTCTCTTCCTGAACATCAAATCATTTTTTTCAATATCTATTTTACTTATTTTTTCTTCAACACTTCCATAGGTGTAGATGGGTTCGCCTAATATTCGATTCATACTCCTCCCCATTTTCGACAAAAGGAATGGAGGTTTATTCCTTGGGTTTCCGATTCCTTCTAAACGACTTCTGACTTTTACAAGTCTACCATCCGCCCGTGCATTGAGTATTGCTGCCATATCTGGTCCGGTACTTCTGCTATCCAATTAGGTGTCCTCGACTGAATCCAACGGAGAATCTGTAATGTGATCGATCCCGACTTGGCAGCTAGGATAAGGTCGCTTTCTCACCGACGCAGTGTGGCTTCCTTGTGTCTCTTCTAAAAATACTTTCAAGGTTTCTGCTCTGATTAACTTAGCTCACTGGTACCTCCTATATACGAATTTCCTCGAGCCACAAGATTACCAACTAGGTCCTACCCTTTTACTGTGAAACCAATAAATTGTAAACGCAACTTCTGCTCCAATAGCTCCTTTTGTCGCACTTGTAAAGTCAATAGTCATCTCCTGTCTCACTAACTTACATCCTCTCTCTCATGGTTTTCTACATCCACCCCACTCTCATCAGTACTCTCTTCCTTCTCCTCTTCTCTTCCTGACACCCCCTGCAATCACTCACTCCTCATAACATTCCTCCTCGTCAACCTCACTCTCATCAGTACTCTCTTCCCTCTCCTACACTCTTCCTGACACCCCATGCAACTTCGCACTCCTTTTGACATTCCTCCTGTGTAACCCCCTGCACAACAGTGGCAGTAAAATACCTTGCTTGGGCGACACGATTATAAAAAAAAACAAAGGAAGAACTTTAAAATTTTATTCTGTAATGATGATATATTTTTTTTTTTTATAAGCGTTTCACCCCGAGCAAGGCATGTCACTGCCACTACTGTGCAGGGGGGCTACGTAGAGTGGAGAAAGGCTGGTTAAATATAGGAAATAACAGAGGGTGGGTGATAGGCAGGTGAGGATACCGAGAATGAGGGTTGGGTAGATGAGAGTGTTGTGAGAATAGTTGGGAGTTAGTGTGATAGGAGGTGTCTATTGACCCTACATTTAAACACCTGGAGATTGTAACTGTCGGGAAAGCAGACTTGTGGAAGGGAGTTCCACAGGCGGGAAGCGCGAGAAAAGAAGCTGTTGGAGTAGAATTTACGGTTACATCTTATTTGTTTAACTGTAAGAGGGTGGGACCTAGTTGCTAATCTAGTATCTCGTGTAAATTCGTGCTTAGGCGGCACCAGTGATCTAAGCTCATCGGAGCAGAAGCCATGAAAGTACTTTTAGAAGAGGCACAGGGAAGCCACATCACGCCGGTGTGAGAGCGGCTGCAGCCGGTCTGCCAAGTCAGTATCAACCACGTTACAGATCCTCCTTTGTATTTTGTCAAGAAGCCCAAGGAGAGCAGCAGGGGCACCCGACCAGATATGGCAGCAATATTCAATACACGGGCGGATGGTAGATTTGTATATGTGCAGAATGAGGGGCCTGCTTATCATCCAGTTCACAATACTCCTCTGACTTTTGAACAGGAGTAGAGTTTCAACTTTTGTTCTCTGTTTATAACTGGACTTTCGGTTTCTTTTAAAGTCCATTTCAACTTTATACTCAGCGTTTATTCCGTTAACGTTATTCACTAATGAAATCTTTACCACGACAATCTAGAATTAGTTGTTGTCTTTCATGCATAGTCCATAGAACTTCACTTCTTGCTCTTTCAACTACACGCAGTAACACTCTGTCTTGAGTGGCTCTCGGGTCTTGTATTGAAGGAACATTAGTTAATTAAAAATCTGAACAATCCAAGATGCGAACTAAGAATTGGAACGAAATAAGAAACATTTAAATCTGTGGAATTTTTTTTAACAAAGAATTGAAAAATACATTTGAATAGCGAAAATTCTTCTGTATACAGTGAATGCAGGACATGAAAGAGGGGGAAGAGAATTTAAGCAACAGAAATGAGGTTGTACAGAAGGATGTTAAGAATAAAAAAGAGTGCACTTGGGTACAACAATAAAACCTTAGGGAAAATAAAACTAGAAACAGCAAAAGACATTCGAAATTTCTAGGTCACGTAATGAGGAAAGAGGGGTTGGGAAATTTGCCACTCTCAACCATATTGGTAGCAAGAGGGACAGAAAAAAGCAGCTACGAATAACTAACTACTTTCTGTTTCCTCCGATGAACTTAGATCACTGGTGCCCCCTGTATATGAATTTACTCGAGCCACAAGATTAGCAACTAGGTCCCACCCTTTTACTGTGAAACCAATAAAATGTAGACCCAAATTCTACTCTAACAGCTTCTTTTCTTGCATTTCCCGCCTGTGTAATTCCCTTCCATTTACTTGCTTCCCCGACAGCTGCAATCTCAAAAAATTTAAATGTAAAGTCAATAGTCATCTCCTAACTCACTAACCTGCAACCTCTCTCTCATGCTCCTTTCTCCGTCCACTCCACTCTCATCAGTATTCTCATCCTTTTCTTACCTACTTCCTGACCCCCCCTATGGCCTGACACTCTTTCTCATAACTTTCCTCCTATGTAACCCCCTGCAAAACAGTGGCAGTAGAATGCCTTGCTTGGAGCGAGATGATTATAAATAGTTATCGGAACAGAAATAGAGATTAGGAAAGATAGCAAAAAATAAAACATTCCTACAATAGAAGTTGTGGAGAGACGTGATTGCCTACATTCTGAAGGTATATGACACATAGAAGATCATTAGCTGTGTGCTCCTATGAACTTTTACCATATTATGCTATGCTTTATAAGCAGCTCACCTAGGGTGATTTTCTAGGCTTAGCTTAGACGTAGCAAAAGGCCGAAAGTAAGCGACACCCAGTGAGGATGGAAATCACTAATCAGTAGTAATTGTTCTAGCGAGACAAGTTTGCTAATCATTACACCACGTTCAGGTTGGCATAAATACCTCTACTGTGAGCGGCTACTATATCGAGATGGTTTATGGCTGGGTCTCGCTTCATGACCGGCACGATTTTGTATTGTAAGTTTGAGGTGTCAATTATAGTAACGTTTTGCCATAAATAGCAAAACGTAGTAAATAAATATACGTTTTTGAGAGGAATATTAAGTGATAAACAGAAACGAGAGCACGTTAAAAATACAGGTATTTATGTTCGGCCATTTCCTCACACAAGGAAGGTGAAAACAAAATGAATCAACAATACATTATACGCAAATTGACAAATAACGGAGAAGTGGCTTTCTTCGCTTTTAGAAATTTAGTCATTTTTATTTTTTTATTTTTTTTTATTCGTCTTTTAGTTTTTCTCATGCAAGTCACTACTGCTTTTACTGAGCATTCAGTATGAGGCGTGCACTCATCTCTCAGCTTTCAGTGACTCGTTTAGCAGCCTAGCTATCGCCGACTGCCCAGGGCGTTTTACCGTTGTATGCAAATGAAGGCCACTCCTACCTCTTATTGACGCCTTGCCACTTGTTAACCCAAATGTCTCTTCGTTTGCATCAATCTATTTCTCCGCAATCGTCTTTCAATTTAATAACACACACACGCACGCACGCACGCACACACACACACACACACACACACACACACACACACACACACACACACACACACAGAGAAACAAATGCGCACACACGGGGAGATCTATCTATCTATCTATCTATCTATCTATCTATCTATCTATCTATCTATCTATCTCAGTCTGTTCATATCTATCTATATATATATATATCTCACTCTGTTCATATCTATCTATCTATCTATCTATCTATCTATCTATCTATCTATCTATCTATCTATCTCAGCCTGTTTCTATCTATCTATCTATCTATCTATCTATCTATCTATCTATCTCATTCTCTTCATTATCTATCTATCTATCTATCTATTGCAGTCTATCTATCTATCTATCTATCTATCTATCTATCTATCTATCTATCTATCTCATTCTCTTCATTATCTATCTATCTATCTATCTATCTCAGTCTGTTCATATCTATCTATCTATCTATCTATCTATCTATCTATATATATTATATATATATATATATATATATCACTCTGTTCAGATCTATCTATCTATCTATCTATCTATCTATCTATCTATCTCATTCTCTTCATCATCTATCTATCTATCTATCTATCTATCTATCTATCTATCTATCTATCTATTCTCTTCATTATCTATCTATCTATCTATCTATCTATCTATCTATCTATCTATGAATCTAACTTTGCTGATATCTAACTGTCTCAAGTCACTTTATATGTATCTATACATCTGTCTATTTTAGTCTACTTATACCTGTCAATCTATCTACCTATCTTTCGTTCTTAGTATTTCTATTTATGTATCTATGCATCTATCTATGCATCTATGTATTTATGCGTCCATATGTATATGCCTATGTCTGTCAGTCTGTTCATTATCTATCTATCTATCTATCTATCTATCTATCTATCTATCTATCTATCTTAATCGGTTTACGCCGTTCATGCTATTATCTATTACACTACCCGAACATCCTCAAAACAGCACCAAATTTAAGAAAATCGTTTGAAAGTACACCGGATGAAGTCTGTAGAATATAACGGATCGTATATTAATATGGAAAATTAGTTTATTCAGCTATATGAGATCCTGTATTGCAGGAATGTATATATATATATTTGCCTGTAGCTTTTGAATTCGTTACGACAAGATATTTTTTTATATAAATGTATTCAGAAAAGCTTAAAACACTGAGTTGCTTCATGGCAATATTGTGAACCATTGACTTAAATAATTAAAATATGACATCATGCGTATATACATTTGGTTTCTGGTTTTCAAGTCAGAAAACCTCTTACAATTTAAAAATTGTGCAACACCGTCTACACAGTCTATATTTGAGATATGTAAGCATTTTGACGTAGGGTAATTTTTAGCAATCTAATCTCGGTAGATTAATTACGACTGAGATGTCAGTTCGATCCTCACTAAGCGTCCTTACCTTATTTTAATAATAATAATAATAATAATAATAATAATAATAATAATAATAATAATATATATATATATATATATATTATTATTATTATTATTATTATTATTATTAAATATAGCAGACAATGGATGTCTATTATGTCTAATCATGAGCCGTTCTAAACACCCTATTTTGGCTTTAATTTCAGGTGAAAATAAAGACAAAAATTGTCCAACATTTGGATATTTTTGTATTATGCTGGTTCACATGAGCCATCTTCAGTGTAGTTACAGAGACGTTAACATAAAGACATCCACCATCAAAGATGATATTGTATTGACATAAAACATTGCTATGTAACGATAACAGTCACCGAATTGCTGACGAAATTCGTAAATTTGTAATTTGGTTCTATGAAGTTACACCATGTGAGAGACCAAAATGTTAAAAGAACCATATGTCTAAATGCAATGTAATCAGATTGAAATGTGATTTTATTAAGTGTGGGTTATTTTGATTTAATGTAGATGGCCTCCTATATCTGAAGGTTTTTTTTTACCGTGTGTATGGGTGAGTATTATTGTGTTATCGACAAAAATCTGTCTAATATTACCTACAAGGCTATGTTGTTCTAAGAGATGCTTTTTAATTGAACTATGATCAGAAAGGTGGCAGGTTCCTCTCCGGAAGAGCTTGGTTGTAGTAAAACCAATATATGTAGTGTGTTTATTATTAGTACCAGAAATACAAATCTCTGAACTGGTATGTAAATTGATACACTACATTGCTTTTCTGTCGAGTATTTATTTGTGAGGTTGGAGGGTTATTAGAGACTATGAGATCAATTGTTTTAAATTTTTAATAGTATATGATGAGCTTAATTTTATTTTATTTATTTATTCGTTTAACATTTCTATGTATTATGTTTTTGAGTGTTGTTTCATCTTGTTTGTAGTTATTATGCATTTGATTGCAGTAGTATACGTTAATAATATTATGTCTTTTTTACGTACACTATTATTATTAATATTTTCAATACTGTTAGAAGTATTATTAAGTTTATTGTGATACATTTTAATTTGTTGATCAATGACGGAGTTCGGAAATCCATTGTTAACAAGTGTTTGTTTAATGTTGTGTAATCCTTTATAGAATATGAATGTGGTAGAGGACATCATTTGTGTGCGTTGAATTAATTTTTTTTTTTTTTTATAACAGTTAGCTTATATTGTTGGAGGCATGCTCTATTATAATTAAGAAGACACGAGTTTATGGCAATTGGTCTCTTATATAGAGAACGAGTAAATTTATGTGTGCTAGAATCAATAAATCCATCAAGGAATGGAATTTTGTTATTAAGTTCTAAATTTGTTTTTAAGTTGTGTAATTTGATTGCTTTGTGGTACAGTGGATATCGGCTCGGAACGAGAAACTGGGTAGCCGAGTTCGAATTCCTGTTGAATCCATTGTATTCACTTACGCGCAAATTGGGTTCTATAGCCTTGGTCGGCAACCAGTTTACCGCAGAAAGCAATGGCAACTTACTGCGGGATAATCTTCCGCTCAGTCAGTCATGTCTACAACTTCTGCTTCCTGCTTTCCTGCCTGTTGTAAATCTTCCTCTGTAGTTCCTATATTCAAAAACTCTGGAGAACCCTCGGACCCCGCAAATTACCGCCCTATCAGCCTTCTTCCGATCTTTGGCAAAGTGTTCGAGGAGATTATCAACGCCGAGGTGGTTCAGCACCTCACAGCACACAGGCTCCTCTCGGACAAGCAGCACGGTTTCCGCTTCACCAGGTCTACTGCCGATATGCTAACGACCATCACTGAGTATATATACCAGGCACTCGACAGGAATGGCGAAGCCCGAACCGTCGCCTTGGATATCTCTAAAGCGTTCGACAGAGTTTGGCATGCTGGCCTTCTATGCAAACTGCGGAGCTATGGTATAGCTGGACAATTGTTTGAACTAATCCAGTCATTCCTATCTAACCGCACATTGAAAGTGGTATTAAAAGGTCATGCCTCCCAGAGCTACCATACGAACGCGGGTGTCCCTCAAGGCTCTATCCTAGGTCCTACGCTCTTTCTGATCTACATTAATGATCTCCCTGATACCATAAGATCCCAAGTAGGTATGTACGCCAATGACACCACAGTTTACTCTCGCCTCGATCAAACATCTGGTGTGGGCGACAAAGCTAACCTTGCAGCCGAGCTTGGAAAGGACCTCCAATCAATAGTGGACTGGGGTAAGAAATGGCTCGTAAATTTTAATGCTTTTAAAACGAAGCTACTATCAATTAACCATCATAGACAATCGCACCTACCTCCCATTAACATGGACCAAGCTTGCCTCCCAGAGAGTAAAACACTGCGCCTTCTTGGTCTCAAACTTTCAGCGGACCTCAAGTGGAATGACTATATCGAATCCATTGCTAAATCCGCTGCAATGAAAGTCGGTTCTCTGTGCAGGGCCCGGAGGTTTTTTTTTCCCTCTGAATCTATCCTGCACATATATACATCTACCATCCGCCCGTGCATTGAATACTGTTGCCATATCTGGTCGGGTGCCCCTGCTATTCTCCTTGAGCTACTCGACAAGGTACAGCGGAGGGTCTGTAATGTGATCGATACTGACTTGGCAGACCGCCTGCAGTCTCTCTCTCACCGGCCCGACGTGGCTTCCCTGTGTCTCTTCTACAAATACTTTCATGGCTTCTGCTCCGATGAACTTAGATCACTGGTGCCCCTTAGGTTCGAATTTGCACTAGATACTAGATTAGCAACTAGATCCCACTCTTTTACAGTGAAACCGATAAAATGCAACCGCAACTTCTACTCCAACAGTTTCTTTTCTCGCACTTCCCGACTGTGGAATTCCCTTCCACATGACTGCTTCCCTGACGGCTAAAATCTCCAGGAGTTTAAATGTAAGGTCAATAGACACCTCCTAACACAATAACTCGCTTCCATTCTTTCAAACACTCTTCCCATCCTCCCAACTACCTATCAACCCCCTTCTGACATTTCCTATGTCTAACCACTCTTTCTATTTACCTTCCCCTATGTAGCCCCAAGTGCAATAGTGGCAGTGGAATGCCTTGCTTGGGGTGAAACGATTAAAAAAAAACACCCATGGCGTCCATGGAGATGGAAAAGCCCAGGAGGTGACACGAAAAACAAAATAGACTACATAACTATAAACAAGAGTTTCAGGAACGCAGTGGTTCAATGCAAAACTTATCCAGGTGCCGACTACGGAAGCGAAAATGTCCCAGTCATCTGCAAACTAAGGGTAAAACTCCGGAGAATGAAGAAGCCTGGCACAGCACCAAGACTGAAATACAACACGCTCTTGAATGACCTCAACCTGCAGAAATAATACACCAACAGCGTGAGAAAGAAATACGAAGAACACTTTGTCAGAATCCTGAGGAATAGAGCGAGAAGCAGAATCAGAAATAGGACAGGAACAGTACGGGTTCGTCAAAGACACTGGAACAAGGAACGGTATATTTATGAACAGGATGCTCTCCAAAAGAGCAATACAAATAAAGAAGGACTTGTACCTATGTTTTATTGATTATGTGAAGACATTCGACAAAATAGGCCACAAAGAATGGATGGAGATGCTCAGCAGCCTCGAAATTTTTGAGAAAGACACCAGAGTAATCAAGAATCTTTACTGGCAGCAAACTGCCTGCATCCGGACAGGTAACGATTTCAGCAGATTTACAAAGATAAAAAGGGTGTGACTTTTCACCAGAACCGTTTAACTTGTACTGCGAGAATATTTTGAGGACCCTAGATGCTACGCCAGGATTTGTTATCGGAGGCCACAATTTGAACAACATAAGGTATGCAGATGATAGAGTGCTGATTACAGACGCGGAAAGAAAACTACAAGTCCTCCTACAGAAGGTAGCGATGGACAGTGACAAAAAAGGACTAGAAATAATCGGCAAGAAAACTGAATGCATGGTCATCAGCAAAAAGAGCAACCCAAAATGACAAATACAGGTGGGGGGGGGGTACTAGACTCAAGTCAGTATGAAAATTTAAATACCTAGGAAAAGTTCTAACAGGAGATGGAAAGTGCGACGCAGAGATCTGAAGGCGAATTGGCTTGGCGAAGAACGCGTTCCAGAAGCTGAGTAAAGTATTAAGACACAGGAAAATTTCACTATAAACAAAGAAGAGAGTGGTGGATTACTAGACACATTTTTGAGTTGATTCAGCCTTCCTATCAAAACGTTAAATGAAAATTATCAAGAACGTCCACTCGTCTAGTGTTGGGGAGTAGTTTTTGTACTGAAGGTTATAATCGTGCTATATCGGTTGCTAATAGACTTAATGTACCCAAAATGTTAGGAACTTGGTTATTTTTTTTTTAATCATATCACCCCGAGCAAGGCGGTAACGCCACTGATGTGAAGGGGGCTACATAGGAGTGAAAAGATTGGAAAAGAGAAAAACGGAAACCGTATCCTAAACAGGAAACAGGGGATGAGCCTCTTCACCTGTTCAATAGACGTGCGTTATCTTCCAATGAAAGCTGACTCCTTAGTGTTCGGCTAACTGCCGACTAATATCAACTACCTTAGTCTATGTTCAAACTAGAACTAACTAGTAGTTCTACTGAACTCCAGTCGAACTCTCTAGAACTTCTAAGAACTCCCCAAGAACTTGCTGTTAACTCTTATTAATATAGGTGGGAGAGTCCATTATCTGAGAAATAGGTGTGTTTCACCATATCATCTAGATAGACACAGAGATCCGAAGGCGAATTAGCATGGCGAAGAAGGGATTCCAGAAGCTGAGTAAAGTATTAAGACACAGGAAAATTTCACTAGAAACAAAGAATAGAGTACTGGATTGCTATGTGATATCAGTTCTTCAATACGGCAGTGAATGCTGGACAATATCATCGAAAATGAGGGAAAAAAAACTTGAAGCAGCGGAAATGTGGTTCTACAGAACCATGCGGATATCATGGACCAAGCATGTGAGCAATGATAAGGTTTAATAGTTAAATTAATAGTGAGCATCAGGAAGAGATAACTGAAGTTTTTAGTAAATGCAATGAGGAAGGGAGGCTTGGAGAGCCTGATACTGACAGACCAGATAGAAGGAAAAAGAAACAGAAGAAGGCAGCGGATAACATATTTGAAGGGCCTGAGCAGGTGAATGACGGAACGGGGATTACGTGATGTAACAGGAGAAAATATATTAAGAGCCACCAGAGGTAGGGAGACGCGGAAAGCCATGATCACCTACGTCCTGAAAGAACAGGGCACCTAGAAGAAGAAGATAACGCCGCTTATTCACATATTCTGTGGTGGAACTCAACTGAGCTCCTTTGATCCAGAGGACGATGCCTCGCTTGAGCCGTGGCTACTATCACCAAACAGCACACACAACGATATACAAACGAGAAATTGTAGGAGGATTTGAAATAATTATGTAATTCGTCGAATTTTACTAGACAGAATGATAGAAAGCCATCCGATTCTGGTAAAACTCGATGAATTACGTAATTATTTCAAATCCTCCTACAATTTCTCGTTTACACACACACACACACACACACACACACACACACACACACATATATATATATATATATATATATATATATATATATATATATATGGCCGTATCTGACTACGGGGCACACCGGGCACGGGTCTGGGCCGATCCGTGCAATCATAGTGAAAATCCGGGCAAGGAAAAATGTCTTCGTCAGAAATCAAACTAAACAATTCACGAAGAAAGAAAGAAAGAAAGAAAGAAAGAAAGAAAGAAAGAAAAACGAAGAAAACATCCGAATGAACGCAGTAAAAATTTGTTTATTTATTAATTTTGGGAGAAAATCCTGGTTATACTCAGCAAGTCCGAACACGATTTCCTGCTTTCGTTCACGTTCTGTGCCTAATTTCCATTGGAATAGCCGAAAAATCCGCAAAAATCATAGTTTCTGGAAACGGATGGCACTAACGTCATCACATTGTCAATTAATAAATCCGGACAATTTTCTCTGAGCCCGGTGTTTTTTAGCATCAGCCACGGCCCTGCATATATATATATATGTGTATATATATATATATATATATATATATATATATATATATATATATATAGTACTGTGAAAAAGTAATAGGACAAGACTTATTTTATCTTTTATGAGGCATATCGACAGAAAATAAACAATTTAATTAAAGTAATTTTATTTGTTTACTCAACAAATGCTTTAACAAGTAAAAATACTTGTTACGAAACAAATTTAATATTTAATATATTAGACGAATTCCGAAGCCTTCCTTCCTCTTCCTTTTTAGTTAAATAATTCTTACAAAGTTTTGGCTTTTCACACTGCATTTGAATTTCAGTGAGGTTTTTAGGAAAATCACCCCTGTACCGGTAGTGTGCAAAAGTGTTAGAACAGGGGTGATTTTAAGTACAAATTCTAATTTGTAATGTCTGTTAGTTTTTATGTGGTGGTATTAACTTTACTGCGGAAGAGAGGAGTAATTTACGTTTATGATGATTGCGGGCTAATACGGCAATAGTGATTGTGATACTTTTAATGATAATAACAGTTGTGGTAGCAAATAGTTGTTGTAAAGCGGCAGTAGGGATTAGTAGTGGTGGTGAAATGATAATAACAATAAATGCAATTATTATGATGGTATTTTGATATAGAGAATAACTGATAGGATTAGGGTATCAGCGGTTTCTTTTTTCTTTTTTTATCCGTTTGGTATAAATTGTGATAATAGGTATTTATTTTCGTGTCTGGATTTGGAAATTATTTCTGATCTTTTATGTTTAGTAAGTTCTTCTCTCATGTGTGATGTATAATTGCTACTTTTTTATGTAGGCAAAGCAGGCATTTCTTTGTAATGTTGTTGCAGATAGGTGCTTTTTTATATTTTCCAGCTTATTCTTGGTGAAATATTTATGTCTTTTAGATGCCATAGGTATGTGGATAGTGTTGTGCTGTTCGAGTATTTTTTTTTTTTGGAGAATGAAAGACTGTGGTTGTTTTTTCTTTTCTTAAATGGTCCCTCAGTGGCACCGATGTAGTACATTTTGTTGTCGTTTGCACTTACCTTGGCTTTATATACTATATTTTTTTGTTGGCAATTTCTCTGGAGTGGACATATAGTTCTATTTTTGCAGTTGCATTGAGGTTCTTTGGTTGCATTATTGTAGGTTGTTAATTTGTTTGTTGTGGCTTTTTATTATTTGTGTTATAATTTTTGTGCAGCTGTAACTGATTTTGACGTTATTTTTGTTAAATATTTTTGCTAATCGGTTTGTCACCGGGAAGCGTTTTTATATTAAGTTCAGGAATGTTTTACCTATGTTTGTTTTGAGGTTTTTGTTGTATGGTGGATTAAACCAGATAATATTTCTTTTTTTGTTTTTGCTTTTTCGTTGCGACTGATTGATATGGGTATTTGTTTGATGATTGAAGATGGGTGTTTGGAGGATTCGTGCACGCAAGTTTGATTTTCATTATCTTTTCTGTATGGTTCGTATGTGTTGTTGTCCAAATTAAGAGTGACGTCTAGGAAGTTTATTGTTTTTGTACCTGCTTTTATTTCTATTTTGAATCCAGTGGATTTTAGGGCGTATACTTTTTTTTCCTGAATCTATCTAATTTGCGAGCACTGGGTTCTCTTATCAGGATAAATTCGTCATCTCTGTATAGTCGGTGTCCTTTTTCTCCAGGATTCTGGCTAGGTGTGAAAGAATGAGTATATGTCTGCTCTATCATTGATATTGAGCTCTTTTAAATAAGTACCACGCATATATAATATGTAAACAATATAATATATATAACAAATTGCATATATATATGTATATTGATATTTATAATTATATACATACACTTTTCACACACACACACACATATACACACACACATATATATATATATATATAAAGAGAGAAGGAAAGTTTATCTTAGTCGATGTGTTTGGTCCTCTGATGGAATTTATCAAGCCGATCCGAAAGATTTTATTTTGAAAAAAGTGTGTATAAAAAGAAATAAAGATGTAACTTTTACACAATGTACACATTTTGCGTTGTGGTACAGTGGGTATCAGCTCGGAACGAGAAACCGGGTAGCCGAGTTCGAATTCCAGTTGAATCCATTGTATTCACTTACGCGCAAATACCCTTGGGAAAGGTATTCATCCATCTCTTCCTTCCAGTTATGGGTTAAATAGCAGGACAGATTGGGTTCTATAGCCTTGGTTGGCAACCAGTCTACCGCAGAAAGCAATGGCAACCTACTGCGTGATAATCTTCTGCCCAGTCAGTCATGTCTCTTTCGAGACATGATCGCCCAAGCGTGTATCACGTATGGCACTTTAACTGACTGACAAATTTTGTCTTTATATTATTTTTTTCTGATATATCTTTAGCTATTAGGTTGTTACAAAAATAATGGCCGCTCTTGTGTTGTATTTCGAACAGCCCGTTTAGCATAATATTCAAAGTATGCCTTAAATGAGTTATGGTAGCATAATAATTAATGTGTGTTCTTAAATAATTTTCAACTTATTTTCAGACACAAATATTAAGCCTTTAATTATGAACAGTGCCACCCAAATCTTTGCCAAAATCAACAAAGCGTGGCTAGGTATGAAAGAATGAATATGCCTACTAATTTGCATGTCTCTGCTCCATAGTAGCTACCCATTTTTACATGAAATATGCGCTAAACATTATCAAAATTAAATAGTATTTCCATTGTCTCGTCTATATTCCATAATCTATATTAATTTCTTTGTCAAGACATTATATTTTAAAGTTTGTTTTAAAATCACACTATACTGTGGTAAGACAGTGAGCTCCCCGAACTACAAATCGGGAAGCCGAGTTCGAATTCCAGTTGAATTCCTTGCACAAATACTCTTCGAAAAGATATTAATCCGTCTCTTTTCCTTCCAGTTAAATAATAGGCTAGATTAGCTTCTATAGCCTTAGCTGGCGACCAGTCTACCGCAGAAAGCAATGACAACCTACTGCAGAATAGTCTTGTGCCCAGTTAGTCATATTTCTTTCTAGACATGATCGCCCAAAGCGTGTATCACGTACGTCACTCAGCTGACTCTTTCTTTATGGATGTGTGTTGTGTGAAGTCTATTTATCCATCTTTTCTCCCTCCAGCTATGGGTTCAATAGCAGGACAGATTGGGTTCTATAGCTTCGGTTGACAACCAATCTATCACTAAAAAAAAAACTAGCAACCTACTGCCGGAAAATCTTCTAACTAGACAGTCATGGATTGAAAGAGATATGACTGCCTAAGCGTATACCACTTGACTGACTCCTTTGTTTAAGAGAAGGTTATCTAGTCCAGAATATATGAGCTGTTTTCATTTTGACAGCGGAAATTTGCAAAGCATTGTTACTATTAAAAAATCGTACATTTTAAAGATGATATATATATATGTGTGTCTGTGTGTGTGTATATATATATATATATATATATATATATATATATTCGAGAATGATTACATATAAAATTATGACCTGTCATAAACCCAAAAATATTTCAGAGCAGATGATAATTGATAAATAGTACACTTAAATCACCATTGACCTGTATGAATACAAAGTAGGAATTGTGAATATATATATATATATATATATATATATATATATATATATATATATATATATATATATATATATATATATATATATATTATATATATATATATATATATATATATATATATATCTCGGATATATATATATATATATATACATACACACACACACTAACACACACACACAAATATATATATATATATATATATATATATATATATATATATATATATATAGTGATTGTTTAATTACTTAGTTTCTGGTCATAATAAGGTTAGACCAGTGCACATTTGCATTAAAATGTTCAATACAGTCATATTGTAAAATTTTTGAATATTTTCCATTTGTAAACGAGTTATTACGCGCCCTAGGTTTCTACCATGAACACTCTTGGTAGAAACCAAGGTCGCGTAATAATTCGTTTACAAATGAAAAGATATATATTTTCTTTTTCGTGCATGTGTGTTTGAAATGATGTCTGAATTGTTCAGTATATAACGTTGGATAAATTAAATTGTATTAACAGTTCAATTAAGTATATTGGCAGTTAATGAAGACAGTAATGGTGAAAAAATATATTTCTAACGTTTACCGAAATCAATTTTAAACACACGCGCACACTCACTATTTCTTTCTTTCTCTCTCTCTCTCTCTCTCTCTCTCTCTCTCTCTCTCTTGCACACACACGCGCCTAAAAGTTTTGTTCACCTCTTGTATTCTGTGTATATTTGGTTCCTGTTTCTATATCGCTTCGAGAAAGATAATATAATCTCAATCTGCATCTAACACACACAAATATACGCACCCACACATGGCCGTATCTGACTACCGGGCACACCGGGTACGGGTCCGGGTCGATCCGTGCAATCATAGTGAAAATCCGGGCAAGGAAAAATGTCTTCGTCAGAAATCAAACTAAACAATTCACGAAGTAAGAAAGAAAGAAAGAAAGAAAGAAAGAAAGAAAAACGAAGAAAACATCCGAATGAACGCAGTAAAAATCTTTTTGTTTATTTATTAATTTTGGGAGAAAAGACTGGTTATACTCAGAAAGTCCGAACCCGATTTCCTGCTTTCGTTCACGTTCTGTGCCTAATTTCCATTGGAATAGCCGAAAAAATCCGCGAAAATCATAGTTTCTGGAAACGGATGACACTGATGACGTCATCACATTGTCAAATAATAAATCCTGGTAATTTTCTCTGAGCCGGTGGTTTTTTTTTAGCATCAGCTACGGCCCTGCACCCACACATGTACATATATACACTCCCGATCATAATTATTAGATCACCCCAGTTTTTTAAAAGAAATAATGTATTTCAAATTCAAATTATTTTTAGTATTTATTGCCAAGTGGATAATTCTAAATGAAAATAGAATGGTTCTTTTGTTATTATTACTTTGCAAATATTTACAACACAAGGAAGCAAAAATGAACTCGACCGAATCACAGTAATTTTTTTCATTCTTTCATTGATGAAACTGCAATATAGGTAATTATTCAAAATTTAAAATTCATTTGATGCATATGTTATTGTGCAGTATTAACAAAAGAACCATTCAATTTTTAATTTACAGTAATTCACTTGGCAATAAATACTAAAAATAGTATGAAATACATAATTATTTTTAAAAAATTGGGGCGACCTAATAATTATGGTCGGTAGTGTATGTAAAATATAAGTACCTGTTAGCAGGATTGGAAAAAGTAACAAGAGAAAGATGGCTAAGAGCCACAATGGATAAGTAATGCATATATATATATATATATATATATATATATATATATAGCGTAGCACACTTGGTATACAATACAGGTAAATTCCGATAGAGACGAACTCAAGAGAACTCAATGTTAAATGAGTAATCTAATTTATAAAAGATTTTAGATTATTACAATGGGTAATGCATATTTCACTGCATCCTGATGTTATTATCGCTGCTCGTCAGACTCAAATGGTACAACAATTGGTCCTCAAAATATCGCCCCCCCCAACAAAAAAATTGTTTTTTTTTTATTTTATTTTACATAGACACTCACATGTCCATATTAGAATAGACATTTGTAACGGTTATTTACAAAAATTTCTGGCCCATTCGAAAAGAACCCCAAAGAAAGAGAAACGCAGGGATAAAGAAAAAATAAACTGATTAATATAAAGAAGAGAAAAAAAAGAGTAAAAAGAAAAATTGGAAACAGAAAAACTGAATAGAAAGCAAAAAAAAAAAGCATAAATTTAATACAATTTGAAAAATAACTACTCTTACAATTATTTTACTATTAATTTTAAAAAATATTGTTAAAATAATTAAAAATACTAAAATTAAATAATATAAATATAGAAACAGGAAAAATTAAATAAACCCAACAGAAGAGGGCAACACACAAAAAAGAAGGAAAGAAAAAGGAAGAAATCACGATAGAACGGATTTTAAAATAAATAAAAAAACGTTAGATCGAAACCGACATATATAATACTCATGTTCATTCTTAGAAACGCGACAAGGGATTTATCCTTAAATTAAAATATACCAACTATGGGAAATATTTATGGTGAAAAATAAATCATAAATCATACATCCTAACATAAATTACATTATAACCTCTAGTAGTAATTTATTGTAACTATAGCTAAAAAATATATAAATTATTAAAATACAATCTTAAAAATATCTTAAATAATAGCAATACTAAAAATAAATAATAATGATGAAAAATAACAAGAATAAAAAATAAAACAATGAAGCGATAACAAATATATGTATACATACATATATACACATACACACATATATATACGTGTATTTACTATAAGTATAGCCCGGCGTTGCTCGGGTGTAATGAAAGCTTTAAACTTAATCCATGGTCCTGGAGCTCAGACTTAGCCTAAAGAATATTTGAAATAATAAAATAATTGCGACAATTTACTAATCGCACCTAGTATATATATATATATATATATATATATATAGTATTTTAATAATTCATATATATACTAGCAGTATAGCCCGGCGTTGCTCGGGTGGAATGAAAGCTTTAAAATTAATCCATGGTCCTGGAGCTCAGACTTTTTGGACGTTGGCACAAAAGACTAAAAAGCAATAGTTGTTTCCAGTTAAAGCGAAATCGTAGGTATCGATTTCCGATATCGGGAAAATGAGTCGTCTGAGAAGATCTACTAATGTTTAAGTCTAAAAACTATAATTTTATCAAGTTAGAGCAAATTCTGCAGCAAGAACAACGATAAAAGAGCTGAAATCCTGATTTTGATCATACCTGATTGGATATCGAAGTATTCAGTTCCAATGTCTGGGAAAAACTGGAAAAAATAAGTTGTCCATGACCTGACCAGATCCCTAAAGAATATTTGTGTGAAGTTTGGTGAGAATCGGATAAATATTCTGGATTTGTATAAACAGATACACACACAAACATCTTGCCTTATATATATATATATATATTGGTTTAAGACAACGGAGAGAGAAATCGATACTGGCAATGTTATTGGAGTTCTATTGCGTCACGCGATGAAAGCTTAGTAAAAAATAATAATTTTATTATTTTTCAAGTATTTCTAAAAGCCGGGAGCATAAAATCTAATTGTTTTGGAAAAATGAACATTTCTCTTCTTTCATGTTTATATAAATTTCCCTTCTTTTGGAGTTAAAATGTCGATTCCGCTAATCTGAAAACACGTAGACAAAACAAGTGTCAGAGTGATTTGATAAGGTCAGCCGAAGGCCAAGGCCGCTGGTACACAGGAGTCCGTGATAACCTGAAATGAATCAAGCTCCGATATGAGTTGGCAAAATCTCATTCGTTGAGCGAAAAACTTCCGCAAATCGAGTGGGTGAAAACCGATTTCATTGGCCGAAGGCTGTGAGCCGGCCGGATCCCTAGAGAAGATCGAAATTGGTTATAAAAATAAATTCTCGACAAGGATAGTTCAGTTTTGTAGAGATTTCGGGCAGGGAGCCACCGCCGTCAACACCACCACATTCTCAGCCAGCGGCCGCCTCCGATTCGGCATATTCCGTCAGATTCCGTCAAGAACCCGAAAGAACTTTGCTGTTTTGGAAGTTACATAGAAAATTGACGACACTGACTATAGAGAATACGTGAAAAGACATTAGTGAAAATTTGAAGTGATCTGTTTATTTCAACGCTAACGAAACTTAGACAAAACATTTTGTTTAACGATTAGAAGCTATGATGCTTTTAGCGAACTTTCTCCCTCAGTTGTAACCAGCATTTTAAACAACCGTATATCATCTTAAACAATTGTATGTCATTTTCGACAATTGTATTCCTGGGAAAAGAAAGATATTGTTTTTTTTTTCTTTATATCAAGACATTCTGCGTAACTCTTCAGGCGTGTTCGACTTCGTTCATTCATCGTATTAATTTATTTATTTATTTTTTTTTTTTGGTGCTGTATTTTTTAAAACCACAAGTGTACACCAGTGTCTGGACTGGCTAAAAGGGGCGACTATTAAGATTGCAAGACAAGACCTCTGGGATCTAATCACAACGTGGGACAATGACCCGGTTTTACAACAGACGTCCTGTAATCCAGCTTTTGTGGCGACATCATCGGACGAGGTCGTCACGACCAGAAACAGCGACGCAACCAACCGTACAACCGGGTGGCAGTGTCACAACTGGGAACGTCACGACAGTCGGCGAGAACGAGCGTCACATTAGACAGACGGCCAGCCCTGCCTGAAGCATCACATCTGGTGCCGTTTCGACCGGGATCTGACCTGAGGGCAGCCGTCCGGCGTGCAGTGTTACAGACGTGGAAAATTTAGCTCCAATATGATATTAACATACATGTAAAAATTTAATATTGAAATTTAATTTAATATATAATGGGGTATATTTGCAGTACAAAATTAAATTGTACAACAAAATTTCAATACAATTTGAAAAAATTAATACTCTTACTAGTATCCCAAAAATTCATATCAATTTTTAAAAATTCAGTTAAAATAATTAAATCATTAAAAAAAAAAATTAAAGGTCAGAAAGATAAACCTAAAAAGATGGAGGGGGAAATAAACAAAAAGAAAGAGTTAAAAAATTAGAACAATATGGAAAAGAATTTAAATTAATTTAAAATAAACTTCCTATATCAAACCTACGTTTATTACATTGATATTCTTTCTTAGGAACGCGACATGGGATTTACTCTTAAAATAAAATATACCGATTATGGAGTATATTTGTGGTGAAAAATAAATCATACATCCTAATATAAATTACAATAAAACCATTACTAGTAATTTATTTTAAATAATGTTAAAATACTAATTCCTAGTCAGAAAAACTAAATAAAAAAATAAATTATAATATTAAAAAAAACCTCTTAAATAATGATAATACTAATATTAGATAATAATAATAAAAAATTATAAAAAAATTATAATAATAAAGAATACAAATTCGTAATAATATATATATATATATATATATATATATATATATATATATTTGTGTGTGTGTGTGTGTGTGTGTATGTATCAAACAAAATTTTTTTCAGACTTTAATAATAATAATAATGATAGTAATAATAATAATAATACTAATGATAATAATAATAATAATAATGATAGTAATAATAATAATACTAATACTACTACTACTACTACTACTACGACTAATAATAATAATAATAATGATAGTAATAATAATAATACTAATTCTATAAAAAATGAGGAAAAAGAACTTAAAAAGTACCTATCAATATAATAACTATAAAAATAAAAATAAAAAACACAAAAATTAACAATATCCAAAACACCTTTGCTGTGAAATGATATTACCAGCACTTTCCAGTATTTTTCCAAAATAAACACTTTTTAAATTAAATTAATGTAAATTAATATAATTTACACTAATTCAAGTCACAAGCAGGATTTATCTAGACTATTTTATATTTATTTTTGTGTCTGCATTTAAATATTAATTCATTCCGTTGATTAAGTAGTTCCGTAGAATTATTATAAGTTATAATCATTAATTTATCCTCCAGGTACCTATCCCGGAAATTGTTGGGAGTATTGTCCTATTTCCCAATCCTCCATCTGACCAGTGAGGTAAATCCTCCGTCTTAAATATGCCAATATTTCTTAGGGTAGTTTGATGTTTCAAGAAAGCGTTGGAAAAAGATTGTCTGTGGTTGTAGAGTCTCCGCTTCCAACTAGCTGCAGATATCCTTATATAAACTCATTTATTGTTGGGGTCCTCAACTGGACAAATAGTGGCTTTTTTTCAGAATTACACCAGCCATCAAATGGAAATTTGTTTTATTGATGCAATTACAGGAAGGTTTATCTACCAAAGGTTTGCTAAAGAAGTCTCTAAGTAATTTATTATTATGTGAATTAATTATGTTTTGCATGTTTTTTGTGGTAGAATAACTAATTTTAAGAGTTTTTCTGTTGAATAATTTACTTAAAGGGTGGTGTTGGTGGAAGTGTTTGCTAACTAAATTTAAAAAGTATTTACCTATGTTTACATTGAACAACTTGCAGAAAGGAGGATTGAACCATATTATTTTTCTTTTTCAAACTTTACTTTTATTTCTAATTTTGTCTTTCAATTTTTCTTCTTATAATATTTCATCTTTAAAATCACTTTTCTTTAGGGCTTCATTGTATATTGTTTTATTCACATCGAATATTTTCTTATTTGACAATAGTTTATTGAATTGAATTTTGACTTTGTTTTTGGTATTTATTTTATGATAGATTTAGGGTGATTGGAATTAACGTCAATATAATTAGGGGAGTGGTTACTTTTTTGATACGGTTTAAATATATTTTTGGATAGGTTAAAGCTAATATGTAAAAAATAACGATCCTGAGATTAGATGAAATTTCGATTTTGAAGCCCAGTATTTTAAAAGCTCTAATAACTTTTTTAGAGATTCTTGATGCAAGGAGACCATTGGTGTCAGGGATATACATAAAACTATCGTCCCGGTAGATACCTACTTGATTTGGCTCAACAATTCTACCGAGAGTATATATATATATATATATATATATATATATATATATATATATATATTGTGTGTATTTTGGCAGCACTTTTTCATTAATGCAGGTTTCATTGAATAATATAGACAAGTTTTGTCTATTAATTTTGTGTAGGATCCGTTCATACCGTCTGATATACTTGATGGTGATGTCGTTGAAAGACTTGTTCTTGTATAATGTGTCAAGATTTTCTTTCGCTATTTCAATTTGCCTTTTCACAAGGCTCCATTTATATTTCAAGGTGGTGATGGTGTGTTGGGCTGCTGGATCATGTAATTTAAATTGTGTGTATTTTGGCAGTATTTTTTCATTAATGCAGGTATGAACGGATCCTACACAAAATTAATAGACAAAACTTGTCTATATTATTCAATGAAACATGCATTAATGAAAAAATGCTGCCAAAATACACACAATTTAAATTACATGATCCAGCAGCCCAACACACCATCACCACCTTGAAATATAAATGGAGCCTTGTGAAAAGGCAAATTGAAATAGCGAAAGAAAATCTTTCGATTATGAACGGATCCTACACAAAATTAATAGACAAAACTTGTCTATATTATTCAATGAAACCTGCATTAATATATATATATATATATATATATATATATAGAGAGAGAGAGAGAGAGAGAGAGAGAGAGACTTTTCCGCAACATTCACAGGCGTCATGAAATTTACTTATTTATTTGTTTTTTGGTGCCGTTCTTTTTTATTTTTTATTTTTGTTTATTAACCCAAGGGTGCACGCGTGTCCGGTCTGGTTTGAAGTGGTAAAGATACGGCTAGAGGGATTTAAATATGCTTTTTTTGAGATCAAAATTCACAGCGTGGGTAAGGAAGAACACCGTTGTAAGAGATGACTCGAAAGCCAGCTCCTGTGACGAGACCCTCACGACTAGCGACCCCAGAGCGTCGTCATAAGTGGTGCCGTATTGACAGCATAAACCCTGAACCAGGCGACCGGACTTCGTCATAACTTACACGATCCAGGCTTTGACCATCGCATCGCACACTACAATTAAGGCGTTGGCAATAAATATCCGACCCTCGTTGCTCAAGATCACCAAGATCATCAAAGACATCGGGAAGTTACTGCATCATAGGAGGTGCCTTAGTGGGGCCTGGAAAAAAATACCTGTAATTACACCATTCCACGATCCACTTGCTGAGCAGCAGCTAGACTGACAAGCGTATCATTTCATTTCTTTTGTCAGAATGGAAGTGGTCTTGTTAAGGTTGCCGATGTGTGTCCAAAAGAAATGAGCTTGAAAAAATTCGGCGCTTGTCGTGTAGCATTACATTAGGTTATGTTCCATTCTTGACTTGTTAAAAAATGAACTCTCAAATACCTGGCACCAAATGTTTATTCGTGTATCACATATATCCGCATAAGATATTGCTTACTATACAGCTTTACATATAAAAAAGGATATGCATAAAAGCAGCACACACACACACACACACACACACACACACACACACACACACACACACACACACACACACATATATATATATATATTTATCTATGAATATTTCTGTTAATGTTTTTAATCTTTGTTGTCTTTTACGTTTCTTTCTCTTCTTCACTCTTTCTCTATGCATACATGTATACATACGTACACACACTTATATATATATATATATATATATATATATATATATATTAAACAGGGCATACAAACACCTCTGGACCTTCCTTTACTTCATTCAACGCATTGTGGCAGCCTTCAAGACATCACACACACACACACACACACACACACACACACACACACACACACACATATATATATATATATATATAGACATCCGCAGACAGATCTGTTTCGCTGTATCACAGCTCATCAGTACGGTTATACTCCGATTGCTTTTAACCCAAGATTGAAACCCAATCATATTGGCGTCAGTCGGCGATTCTACCTCTGGGCTATGGGCGTTCGGTAGAAGAAGGCAGACTTTTAACATATATATATATATATATGAATAAAAATGTGTGTTAGTGTGTGCGTGTGTTAGATATGTGGACAATGAATAAGA
>JBBBDQ010001247.1:0-97500 GCA_037127315.1 Ascarosepion bandense | reverse complement strand
GTCTGTTGTTAACTGCAGTAAAGGGTGGTTTGTTAATTTCAACGCTCCCCCAAACTAAACTGATATCTGTTAATTATTTGGAAGACCACTCCTTGTTGTCTATCAGCATGGTTGTTGATAAAACCCCGGGAGAGGGAATTGTTACGTCTTTTCAGGGCTAACATTGTCGGCTGACCTGAAGTGGAAATACTGTATTGAATTCATTGCTAAGTTAACTTCTAAAAAAATTGGCTCATTGAGTCGTGTTAAACAATTTTTTTCTACTGAATCTATACTACATATGTATAAGTCTACCATTTGTCCATGCTTAGAATATTGCTGCCACGTATGGCTTGGTATCTCTGCTGTATATCTTGAGATCTTTGATAAAATCCCAAAAAGAATCGGCAATATTATTGGTCCTGATCTGGCAGATCTGTTTCTTTCGCATCGCCGTAGAGTTGCCTCTTTGTGCCTTTTCTCTAAATAGTTCCATGGCAACTGATGAGCTCGTCATCATAGTAAGTTAAGTCTCGTTTTTGAACATGGTCTGACTCTTTTGCCTGCCAATGAAGATAAACAGACTTTGTGTTCTAAAGAAACATTTTTGGAAATATTTACTAAGAACTGTTTTCGTCATAACAAATTTTTTTTTAAGTTAATTTATTTCTTCCTTTATTACTTTATTGATTTTTGTTTGAATATAATTTTTTATTTTTCCTTTTCAGTCGGAATGTTTTTTTCGTCCACCAGGCCAGTTTTGCCTGCAGTAATGTGATACCGTCATTGACAAAGGCTGAACACTATGCGTACTTTTGCTTGTTAGGCGTTATGAGAGTCGTGATATGGAGGACGGATACTGTGGATACCATGGACCGAACATGTGAGCAACGACGATATTTTGGAAAGGATGAAACGGCAAGGGAAACTGATACTTAACATCAGGAAAAGACAGTTGGCGTTTCTGGGACATGTGATGATGAAGAAGGGGTTGGAGAATCTGATGCCCACGGGACGGATTGATGGAATGCAAGAGGAGGAAAGCAACACGTGACATACTTGATGAACTTGAGCACATGGATGGTGGAGTAGGGTTTGGGAGGGGTAACAGGGGGAGGAGTGTTAAGAGCTACAAAGGATAGGGAGATGTGGAGGGCTATGTGTTGTGGATTCTGGTTGAGAAACCACACAAAATAATAAATAACAAAAGCAGAGATGGAGATAGAAAATGTAAGTTATATTGAACAAAAATATACAAACTGGAACACGGGTTAGTCAATTCAGGAATACTAGAAATACTTTTAGTAGGAATCAATATATATAGTCTTGTAGTATGTCCGGGTAATGAGTCTATATCCAGAACAACTCCAAATTAATATGCACCAACATACTGACCAACTAAGCGGCTGTAAACTACTCAACGGTATTTGCCAACCTTCCCATGCAAGGCTAGTTGTGACACAAGGTCTATTTATTGTGGGTCGTCCCGGCCATATAGCTAGGCCAAAAAATACTTGTCTATTTTTGCCCAGTCGTGATTCTACCCTTCGGCGGAACCAGGACTGGGTTAGTGCTATCTGCTCGGAAGCAGAGAGCGCTCTCTACCGGAAGGCAGAGAGCTGACAGCGTCATAGTAGAGTACAAGTACTCAACTATATTTAGTTGTCCCTCCCACTAAGGGCAACATGTGACACATGGTCAGTCATAAGTGGGTTTTGCGGGCTATATGGCCCGGCAAAAATACCTGTCAATTTTTGCCCAGTCGTGATTCTACCCTTCGGGGGAACCACGACTGGGTTAGTGCTCTCTGCTCAGAAGCAGAGAGCGCCCTCCACCCGAAGACAGAGAGCTGACAGTGTCATAGTAGAGTACAAGTACTCAACTGCCTTTCACAGTTACTACCGTTCTCTGTATAGGCAGGATTATATGTACCCATCAGGCGAGTCAATTCTTATGTGTAAAATGGGTATTACCCAACACTATGATAGCCTACGTTCAGAAGGAATACGGTACATAAAAGAAGATATGGTCGACACGTCAGAAAGAATTCTATGTGGTCGAGAAATTCAATTCTTTCCAACTGATCTTGTTCTTTAAGCATCAAATTAAATTCAAGATTAGAACAGAAACGCGGCTACTTCACCCATTAGAATTTGACAAAATGAGAGGAAGTCTTGCACGTATGTATCGAGTTTAGAGTGGCACTTTGATGCCGGTTAAGCATAAGAAGATTTTTTGATTGCACATTGGCAACCCCACCCGAAATTACATCAGATTACTTTTTTTTTTTTTTGGTCTATAGTTTCATCCTTCAAAGTTAACTTAGATAAGGGATGTGTGCTCATTAGCTCATTTTATTTCTGTCCCCATTTTCTTTAGTTTAATTCACACTTTCCTCTCCCGTTCAGTCAGTCAGTTAAGTGACATACGTGACACACGCTTGGGTGATCATGTCTCGAAAAAGACATGACTGACTGGGCAGAAGATTATCCCGCAACAGGTTGCCATTGCTTTCTGCGGTAGACAGGTTGCCAGCCAAGGCTATAGAATCCAATCTGTCATGCAATTTAACTATTAGCTGGAAGGAGGAGTGATAAATTATATTATATTATTATATTAAGTATAATTAGTGGGGGATCAGTTTATTACTTAATAACAATAGGAAACAGATCCTCCACGTCATGCCCAGTAGAAGTCTTCATCATGTTTTCATCTATCATAGTCAGTCAATTAAGTGCCATATGAGATACACACTTTAGGCGATCATGTCTCGAAAAAGACATGACTGACCGGGCAGAAGATTATCCCCTAATAGGTTGCAATTTCTTTCTGCGGTAGAGAGGTTGCCAGCCAAAGCTATAGAACCCAATCTGTCCTGTTATTTGACTCATAGCTAGAGCGGGGAGGGATGTATTTTGTTATTAAGTATTAATTAATGGGGGATCAGTATATTACTTCATGACAAGTGAAAACTGATCCCCCACTTTATGCCCAATAGAAGACTTAATCATGTTTCTAACTATTATATTCAATCAGTCAGTTAAGTGCCATACTTGATATACGCTTTGGGCGATCATTTCTCGAAATTGACATAACTGACTGAGTAGAAGATTATACCGCAGTCGGTTGCCATTGTTTTCTGCGATAGACTTTTGCCCCACAAGGCTATAGAACCCAATCTGTTCTATTATTTAACCCATAACTGGAGGCAAGAGATGGCTTAATACCTTTCCCAAGGGTATTTGTGCGTACGTGAATGCAAGGAATTTAACTGCAATTCGAACTCGGCTCCCCGATTTATCGTTCCGAGCCGATATTCGGAACGACAAAATGGGAAGCCGAGTTCGAATTCCTTTCCCGTTAGGTGACCCAAAATATCAGTTTTCTCTGGTGAATGCGAGACGCTTTTCATATTTTGAGTTTGTTTTTCGTATTTGGTGTTGTATTTGAATGAGTGTATGATTAAGTGATTGGTAGGACTAACAAGTATTTTATATTATTAATGTCCTGTTGTAATTTCTTTCAGTTAACCAAAGTTTCTGCCACAATTAATGATTTTGCGTGGTTTTATTCCACTATTTTATTTAATTTTTTTTGTAAATAGATTATCTTATACTGTAAATACACATTGGGGTTTAGATTTTTTAAATTCTTGTTTAACTCCCCATCCCCCTGACAAGACTTGCACATACGGGAACTAGTTAGAACTTCATGAAGATTCTGAGGTATTATGGTGGGTGCAGTAAACATGGTAAGTAAAAATGTGTTTGTTGGTTTTTTATTTAAGGAATATTTTGGTATGTTTGGGTAAGTGATTGTGGCTAGCTACGTATAATTATAAGACAGAAGAAGACCATTCTTTCCACCACTGTTACTTTTCCTTTACCAACTATTAATTGTGTTAAAATTAATATAATAACTAGCGAAAACCAGGGAATTTTTCACTGAAGGATAATTATGATTTCCTGGAAAAAATTCACTTTGTCATACTACAAATGATAGTAACGACTTCAAACATAAAGGTATTGGATAATATAACAACGATAACACAGAGTGTAATTTTATTAAAGTATCTATAAAGGTAATGTTCATAGAAGCTACTTTACTGTAATCTTATATTACTAGCGGAACCCGTGGAATTTCCACGAAAGGATAATTATGATTTCCTGGAAAAATTTTACTTTGTCATCCTACAAATGATAGTAACGTCTTCAAACATAAAGGTATTGGATAATAAAATAACGATAACACAGAGTGTAATTTTATTTAAAAAATCTATAAAAGTAATGTCCATAGAAGCTACTTGACTGTAATTTTATATTAAGCGGCGTATGCACAGACCATAACCAAAAAACTGTACGTTATTTTGTGAGAGATTTTGAAAGAGAAAATGCTTTTTTTTATTACTGAAAAATCCTGGCTCCTGTGTCCATTGTAAACAGAAAAGACCAACTGAGTAATGGCCAAGGGTGTAGAAGCCAGAAATTTCGTTATACGACAACAAACCTACCTATTTTTACTATATTGTAGAGTGCACACATATATACACCCATAATTACTGCTACAACCACCAGCTTAAGCTGCTACTGCTACGGTAATGCTATAGGCTCTATCCTCCTACTCTCTCACTCTTTAATACCTTTCCGTTTGGCAAAGGTGAGAGAAAGGCTGAGGAGAGTAGTGAGGGAAAGAAAAGGCTCGTGTAGAGAGTAAGTGTGTTATCTTTCTTCAGTGGCGTAACAGACGGAGGAACTAAGTAACTAAGTAACTAACTAAGGAAAGTACAAGTAGAATTATTATATGATGCCATATATACTGCAGCAATAGTAGCAGTGGGTGCCTCTCGGGCAAGATAGCCTAAAAGTGAATAACTATTTTTCAGACTGTTTTTTAATTTTTATTTTGAATTTTCCTTCTCCAAAACTGGTTGTAACCACAAAAGAAGAAAGCATAGTTAGCTTTGTATGAGAGGAGATGCCCTCACATTTTTCAAGTGTTTTCCTGGAAAAGTGAACACAACGAATTTAGCTCGATTTGAACTTGGCATATCAATTTTTTTTTTTGACTCACTAAACACTAAATTACTCGAATATCTTCCTTCGATCACAACAAATTTATTTACTTATTCTTAAAGCATAATTTGGTGTTATCTTACTTAAAATTCCTGTGCTCAACTGAAATTAATTAATCTTTATAAATTTTATTCATTATTTATTAGATATTTCACTTTTTCTGGAACCAAATATTTATTCACAGAATTGATAATAATAAATATAAATATATTTTAAATAATATAAAGTTCATACTGCTGATTTATCATCAACCATAATAAAATATTTCTATTGTTCTTTTAGGGGCTTAGTTCAGGGTCAAAGTATGACACGAAAAGAAATTTTAAAAAATGGAATGAAATTGCTATTATAAATACATTAAATATTACTTTTAATAATTATTCACAATTTAAATGAGATCAAATTTTATTTAATTTAGAAATAGTATCATGCTTTTTAAAAACTACAAAAGTAAAAGATTGTAATTACCATTTAAATTAAATGACCATATACTTAAAGACTTTAACTTTGTGAGTATTTCTGAAATTAAAAGACTCTTGAGAATTTAATAATACCTCATAACTTCTAAGGAAGGAACTACCAGAATTATTATATGATTTTTCTCCTTATCATGGATTATGACTGCTATGTTGCTTTTCTTCCGTCCATTTTTCTTTTCCGTGATTCTTTCTTTTTATTTCTTCTCTGTTTTCTCTGGATGTTAAACGAGAAAAGACTAACGTAAAGAGACATAATCGAAGCAGATGTGGAGAGTCGTGATCCCTATATACACGACACATAAAAAGAAATAATAGTTGTAAATACAACAAGAATAATGATAGCTTTGTTAGCGTATTGATCTTATAGACGAAAGAGAAATAAAGAAAAAATAATGAAAGAAAGAAAAGAAAGTCAAGCGAAAAAAGAAAGAAATAAGGAACGAATGATCGAATGAGAAAATAAAGTGGGAAAGAATGAAAGAAAGAAAAGGAGGAAGAAAGGAATGAAAAATTAAAAAAGAAATAAAGAAAATTAATAAATGAATTAAAAAGAAAAGAACAAATTAATGAATTAAGAAAGAAAAAGAAAGAAAGACGAATGAATGGAAGAAGAAAGAATGAATGAATAAATAAACACAGAAATAATAAAAGGAAAAAACTTCGATATAAAAAGAAATATTGAATGAAATAATGAAAAAATAAAATCTTAAAAAGATACGTTAAGAAATAAGAGAGAAGACACAGAAAAAATAATCTAAGAAGAAAAAGGGAAAATTATGAAAGAAAAGAAAAGAGTGAAAGAAAGAAAGAAAAACGAAAGAGTGAGAGGAAAAAAATGAAAGGAATGACAGAAAAAAGAAAAGATAAGAATGAAAGAAAGAAAAGTACGAAACTAAGAAAAGAAAAAAGGAAAAAAAGAACTGAACAGCAGAAAGAAAATAAAAGAATAAAAAAAAAGAAAGAAATGAAAGAAACAAAAAAAAAAAAGAAAAACAATGTGGCTTCCGGCTTTCTCTCTTCCAATCTTTTCACTCTTCTCTTATTTTTTCCAATTGAAGTAGAAAGACTAAACTATCGCCCGGTTCATACTCCACCCACGTCTATTGAACAGGTGAAGAGGCTCATCCTTTGTTCCCTGTTTAGAATGTGGTTTTCCGGTTTTCTCTTTTTCAATCTTTTCACTCTTACGTAGCCCCCTGCACATAAGTGGCGTTACCACCTTGCTCGGGGTGATATGATTAAAAAAAAAACTGAATAAAAGAAAAGAATGGAGGAAAGAAAAGAAAACAATGAAACAAAAGAGAACGTTATTAGAAAAATGAAAATATATGAATAAAAGAATGAGAAGAAAATATGACAGACAGAATAAATGAAAAAAGAATGAATGAAAGGAAAGAAAAGATTGAAAAAAGAAAATAATAAAAAAAAGAAAATAAGGAAAGAATGAAAGAAAAGAAGAGAAGAAACTAAATAAATGAATAAATAAGAAGAAAAGAATGAAAAAGAATGAAAGAAAGAAAAGAGAAGAGTGAAAGAAAGAAAATAATGAAATAAAAGAATACAAATAAAAAAGAAAGAAATGCAAAAAAGAAAAAATGAAAAGAATGAACGAAAAAGAAAGAAAAGTAAAATATTAAAATAGAAAATTTTTTAAAAAGACAAATGAAAGAAAGAATAAAATAAATGAAATCATGAAAAGGATGAAAAAAGGAAAAAAGAATGTAAGAAAGAAAAGGAAAGAAAGAACAAAAGAAAGACAGAAAAGAATAAAAAATAAAGAAAAGAAAAGTATGTAAAAATAAATGAATATAAGTAAGAAAAGAATAAAAAACAAAGAAAAAAACGAAAGAAAGAAAAGGATAACAAAGAAAAGAATAAATGTAAGAAAGAAAATGAAGGAAAGAATTGAAAGGAATAAAATAAATAAAAGAATGAAAGAGAAACAAGAGACGAATAAAGGAAAGAAAAGAAAAGAAGAGAAAAGAAAGAAAAAAGAAAAGAATGAATGAAAAAAAGGAAAGAAAAAATAATGATGGAAAAAAGCGAATGTAAGATAAAAAAGACCAAAATATGAACAAAAAGAAAAGAACGAAAGAAATGGAAGGAATGAAATAAAGAAAATAATAAAAGCAGGAATGAAAAGAATGAAAGGAAGAAAAGCATTACAGAAAGAAAAGAAAAAATGAAAACGAAATGAATAAAAAAAAATAAAGTAAAAATCAGCGAATGAAAGAAAAGACTGAAAGAAAGAAAAAGAAAGAAAGAAAAATGAAAGAATAGTGGAAAGAAGTATATACATAAATAAAAAAAAATAAAAGTAGAATGAAATAAAAATAGATGAAGGAAAGAAAATGAATGAGAAAATAAAAGGATTACATAATGAGTTTAGAAAGAAAGAGAAAAAGAAAAAGTAGAGAGACAGTGATAAAGATAAAAAATATGGAAAGGAAGAGGATTATAGAACAGAAAGAAAGAAAGAAAGAAAGGAGAAACGAATATAAGAGAAAGCAAGGAAGAATTGAAAAGAAAGAATCAAAGGAAAGAAGAGAACGATGAAAAGAACAAAAACAAAAAATGCGAATGTGTCAGGGAAAAAAAAACCCAAAAAAAGAACAGAAGAAAAACGAGATAGCACTGATCATGCATGATTATAGAAAAATGTATTAATTTTAACACAATTAATGGGTGGTGACTTTATCAGTCCGAGATGAACCAAGTAGCAGTCAGTTACATTAAATGTCCAACTTCATTTTTTGGTAATTTTGAACAGTATTTTTTTCAAACTTGAACTTCTTATTTCGTCTCTCTCCAGTATTTTTTAAAAGATATTTGGGGACCGTTCCAAACACTCTATTCGTGTAGTTATCACCTTCATACTGCTCACAACATTGCTCATTGTCAAGGTCTTGATATTTTTTTCCGATTCTTACTCTATTTTAGTTTTCCTCTGTGATCAACTGAAACAAGAGTAATAGCATTGTTAGTGCCGAGAATTGTAGTCGTAAATGTAGTAGTAGTCCTCGTGATAACTGTAAAGATAAAGGCAATATTAACTGTCTCCTTATAAGGAAACATTCGGTTGTCATTGTCCGAACAGCCAGTACTAATGTCTATTGAAATACATAAAATCATTTTCTCAAGCAATTTGTTTTAGAAAAATTGGTTTCTCAAATCTAGTAGCATTTATAACGAGGTGTTAGCAAGAAGAGGACGAAGCAAAGAAAGAATCTAAAAAGATGGAAGGAGAAACAGTGAGAAGAAGAAAAAAGAGAGAGAAAGATAATGAAGATGATGATGATGTTGTTCATGATAATGATATTCGTGCAAACAAACGAATGGCATAGATAATAACCAGTCATAGTAGCAGCAGTACTCATCGAAGTTTTATTTTAAATAACGCACATCTATTGAACAGGTGAAGAGGCTCATCCCTTGTTTCCTGTTTAGGATGCGGTTTCCGGTTTTCTCTTTTCCAATCTTTTCACTTTTATTTTATTTTTTTCCAATTGGAGTAGATAGACTAAACTATCGCCCGGTTCACACTCCACCCACGTCTACTGAACAGGTGAAGAGGCGCATCCCATGTTCCCTGTTTATGATGTGGTTTCCGGCTTTCTCTTTTCCATTCTTTTTACCCTTACGTAGCCCCCTGCGCATCAGTGGCGTTATCGCCTTGCTTGGGGTGATATGATTAAAAAAAAACAAACGTGTCCCTTCAGGAGGCGGGCGATCATTCTTCTTCTTCTATGTGTCCTGTCCCTTCAGGACGTAGGCGATTATGGCTTTCCACGTCTCCCTATCCCTGGTGGCTCTTAGCACGCCTTCTCCTGTTACACCATGCAACCCTCGTTCCATCATCCACCTGATCAGGTCCTTCAAATATGTTATCCGTTGCTTTCCCCTGTCTCTTTTTCCCTCTATCTGGCCTGTTAGTATCAGGTTCTCCAAACCTTCCTTCCTCATTGCATGTCCAAGGAACTTCAGCTGTCTCTTCCTGATGCTCAGTATTAATTTACTTTTTTTGTTTCCATCATTTCTAAGATCTCATCATTGCTCACATGCTTGATCCATGATATTCGCAGCTTCCTTCTGTAGAGCCACATTTCAGTTGCTTCAAGTTTTCCTTCATCTTTGATGATATTGTCCAGCATTCACTTCCATATTGAAGAACTGACAACACATAGCAATCCAGTACTCTCTTCCTTGTTTCTAGCGAAATTGTCCTGTTTCTTAATACTTTACTCAACTTCTGGAATGTTTCATTCGCCATGTCAATTCGCCTTCGGATCTCTGTGTCACACTTTCCGTCTTCTGTTAGAACACTTCCAATGTATTTAAATTTTTGTAGCTGCTTGATTCTAGTATCCCCGACCTGTATTTGGCATATTGAGCTGCCCTTTTTACTGATGACCATGTATTTGTAGCAAATTCCGTCCTTTATTTAGAAAATGACATATATCATTAAGAAAGATTGTGGAATAGTTCCCAAGGACGGCTGCTTTGTTGAACAGACTCCCTATGGGATATGTTCCCAATCATTACAATCTTGACACTTCATGTCTCGGGTTAACTGTTATCTTTTCTGAATTCCACATTTTTCTTTTTTTTTTTAAGATTATACACCTCCACACAGTAAATTTCTTGTTTGAATGGCCCCTGAGCCTTGTATTAGGTGAAAAAAAAATTACTTCTACACAATTTGGAACTTAGTTTTTCTTTTCTTAGACTTGTTGCTTTGAGAGCTCAATATACTTTGTATTCAAACCATATTTGACAGAGAAAAATGTATTCGTACCTTTTCCAAGGGCATTAATACGAAAGTTAACAAAACAGACTGACTAGTCCAAATTTCGAACCCGGTACGCCGATTCCACCTTCCGCCCTGATATCCGTTACACTACCCGCACATCCACACTACTGTGACGACTACTAGTTTTATAGTAGTAGTAATAACCTTGGTGATGATGGAGCTACCATTTGTTACTTTACTTTTCAACTTATACACTGAGTTTTATTGTTGGGGAGAAAGCGGCAGCAAGTCTCTTCAGTACTCTCCTCAGGATTCTGTCAGATATCAGTAGTGCCTTTGCGTATAGATTATTCAAAAATTTTCCATTTTCAGGATTGTTCCCAGCGCTCCAAATACGACTAGTACTACCATAATATTCGAATTTCATAATTTCTTAATTTTTCAGTCAAGATTCTTAACGGAACGCGAAACCAACAAAGAAGAAAAAAATGGATAGAAAAAAGATACATACTCTGAATCAGGTAAAGAAAGCTAAAATTATTTAACATATAACGTGGAAAGTGGGTTCGGAGAATTTGGGACACACAGGTCATATCGACAGCTAAAGGGACAGAGGAAGACAATGGATTGAGCATGTGAGGTTTTGGAAATAATGGAAACGAAAAGGAAATTAATACTTAGCATCAGGAAGAGATAGCTAAAGTTCCTGGGACATTCATTGAGGAAGGAGGGCTTGGAGAACCTGATACTAACAGGCCAGATAGAGGGAAAAAGCGACAGAGGAAAGCAGCGGTTAACATATTTGAAGGGCTTGATCAGGTAGATGACAGGACGAAGGCTGTGTGGTGTAACAGGAGAAGGCGTGCTAAGAGCCACCAAGGATAGGGAGACGTGGAAAGCCCCAATCACCTACGCTCTGAAAGGATAGGACACATAAAAGAAGAAGAAGAAGAAGAAGAAGAAGAAGAAGAAGAAGTATCTGTTTCTTTATAAGGAAAGATTCGACATACATTAACCGAGCAACTTGTACTATTGTCGGTTGAAAGTCACATCAAATATCCAACCCAACTTTTGGCCATTATAAATATTTATTTTTTTTAAATTGAACTTCTTATCTCATCTCTTACTCAAGTATTTTTAAAAGCCTCTTGGGGACCATTTCATATTCTACATTCGTATTGTCGCCACTTTCATATTGCTTACAATGTCGCCTCTCTGTTAAGGTCTTGATATTTATCTCAGTTTCACTTTTATTTTTTTCTGTAATCAAGAATAATGTCATTTTTAATGTCGAAAACTGTAGTCGGAACTGTAGTAGTAGCAGTAGTAGTTGTACTTGTAATAATCATAATATAAGAAAATATTAATTGTTTCCTTAGAAGGAAATATCCGGTATTCATTGAATGAGCAGACAGTATTGCTCTTGGTTGATGTTTATAAAATCTTTCACTTACAGTAATTTGTCCCGAAAATTTTATTTTTCTTCATGTGCTGTGTCCCTTCAGGATATAGGCAATCATAGACTTGCCCCTGTCCCTTGTCGCTCTTAATATTTTTTCATCATGGTATCTCTCCTAAACCCCGCTCTGCCATCCATTTGCTCAGGCCTATCCACTATGTCTCGTGCTGCTTTTCTCTTTCTTTCTTCCCCGTCCTTTGAGTATAAGATTTTCCAAAACCTCCTTCCTCATTGCGTGTCCCAAAAACCGTAGCTGTTTCTTAGTGAGGTTAAGTATGAGTTTTGCATCCTTTCCTACACTTTGTAGTTGCTCACGAGCTCGGCTCTTAGTATCCTGAGCATCTTTCTGTAGAACAAGATTTCTGCCACCTTGAGCCTCTCCTTCATCCTTGAAGTGTCATAAAATAAGTTTCTCAAATAACGGTTATCGCTCTTTCCAATATTGATAGGGGGTTTCCTTCCTAACCTTTTCTTTCTTGTAGAGTGGAAAGTCAAACGTCTTGATGGTGTCACTACTTTCTCTTCGAGTTACTTGTGCCATTAATTTCAGCGGTTTCTTCTGATGAATGTCCTAAAATGGTGTGGATTCTGTTATTTAGTATTGACATTTGCATGTGATTGTGTAGCGCCATTTCACAAGATTCGAAGCATGGTAGCCTTTGCCCAAACCAACAGGCTTCACTCGAACAAAGCTAATTTTAACCATTGATCTGAGATAACTGTTATCTACAGCAAGCAGTTTCAACATTTCTGAATGGGTCTGGCGCCAGGCATGATATCCCTATCTTTTCATATTCATGTTTGGTTTTTTGTAGCAATGTGCGGTATTGGGAAAAACTACCTTTATTCTATGATCAGTTTCATTATCTCTGTTGTGGCCAGTCTTCGTCGCTAAGTTGTTATGGTGAATCTTCGTCGCCAAGATGTTGTGGCGAATCTTCGTCGCCAAGATGTTATGGCAAATCTTCGTCGCCAAGATGTTATGGCAAATCTTCGTCGCCAAGATGTTATGGCAAATTTTCGTCGCCAAGTTTTTATGGCGAATCTTTGTGGCCAAGTTTTTATGGCGAATCTTCGTCGCCAAGATGTTATGGCGAATCTTCGTTGCCAAGATGTTGCGATGAATCTTTGTTGCCAACTCGTTATGGCCCGGAAGAAAGACACGGAAACAAGATGGTAGGTTCAAACAGTGTATTAGAATAACAAAACATATATACAAGCAAGTGGGTTAGTAATCAGCAGATAGAAGTGTATGTCCGAACTGTATAGTTACACAGCGTTTTGACTGCCTCTAAACTATCACATGACTGCCTCTCAGCTGCTTCCCTAGAAGTCACGCAGGCGGTTATTTATTGACGGAGGCAGAGTCCATTCCTATAGATAAGGCACCATGACAATCTCCTTTGCTAAATTTGTTATCACTTATCCATACATCGAGGAATTTGAAATGCCTGATATTTAATAATCATACAAATGTTGAATTTTTATTATAGATAGGGCGTACGACCCATTTCAATTGCAGATCATAGTTCCTGTTTTGGAAATGTATATTTTGTGATCTGTTTCTTGGAATACTTGGCAAAGGATGTTGATTTTCTGTCTAAATGCATTCTTGTCCCAAACATTTGGTTTGGTTGTTTTTGTTTAATGGCATATCAACCTCTATGGGCTATTTAATTACAAAATCAAAACATTTTTTACGCATTTTTATTGATTTATTTTAGCTAATAATGGTTTCGTGATACAGTTATTACTTTTGAGACAGAAGGAGTATTATGCTCCCAGGGGGTGAAAATGTGGTTTTGTAAAAAAAGAGAAAAGGAGAAATGAGATGGTTTATTAATTTAATTACAAGTGGAAAGTAGAATGAAGTTGCTGGATGAAAAAATGTGAACCTTCTAAATCTGTTCCGCTCAAATTGGTGTCATGACCAAAACTGCCTCTTCTAAAATGTCCTGCTTCCAAACACGGTACATGACTAAAACCACAATTTTCCCCCTTCTAGTCAAAGATCGACAAATCATCTTAATATTTTCGTTAGGGGTCAAATATTCCCTAACACTTCTCTGTTTTTAGTAATTAGTCGTATGGGACACGTTTAGGATCAGCTGGTCGCTGACTCACCCTAGTTATCTCTGTATCTGTGAGGTCTTTGAATGCGGGGTGAAAGAGAGGGCAATTCAAAAGTGTCCGTCTGTAAATTAAATAGAATAGTTAGACTGTTGATAACTACGCCATTTTTCTTTTGGTGTATCTGGGAGGGATTCGAATTTTGTGCCGTGTCTAGACTTGATTTCCAACTTGTATATTGTTAAGGAGCGCCCCTTTTTACAAAATGAATGGACTCGTCTAAGGTATACAAATAATCCTGCCTATATAGAGAACGGGAGTGATTGTCAAAGCGTTTTCTCGCTGCGACGGCATTTCTCACTGTCAGCCCTCTGCCTTCGGGCAGAGGGCGCTCTCTGCTTCCGAGCAGAGAGCACAAACCCAGTCGTGATTCCACCGAAGGGTAGAACCACGACTCGGTATAAATAGACAGACATTTTTTTTGGCCCGGCTATATGGCCGGGAATACCCACTTTAAAATGACCATGTGTCACATCCGGCCTTGCGTGGGAAGGCTAGTAAATACAGTGATTGTCAAGGAGTTTGTCCCATTCCATTAATTTTTTATCCCCTCCCCAATCCCTTAGCGAGTGTGCTTTTTGATTACGGCGTTTGAACGAATACAGCGGTCACTCTTTTTTTTTCTGGGATGGGCGGGTCTTACTAACATTGTTTATTATTTTAGTTCAAATTTATTGTATTTTCAGTTTGTTTTTGGGTTCATCCCCATCCCATCATTTCATTCTTCATTAAATCTTTTAAATTATGTATTATATTGTATATAAACACATTTTTATTGTCATGGGTTATTGTCCCCCATTTTAGGTGCCCCTCGTAAATATGTGGTATTGTGGTGTATGAAGGATTGGGAGATGATGGATGGGTTCTTTTGATGATTGAGCAAATTGTAATGAGTGAATGGATCGAGATAGTGTTTAGCTAGGTATAGGATATTTAAGTAAGTACCACCCTCTACCCCTCTCCTTTTCGGCTTTGTGCCACAATTTGTTGTATTTTATACAAGAATTAAATATTGTGATTGTCAAGCAGTTCAATTGAGTTGTACCGCCGCTTAGTTAGTCAGTAAGAATATAGACTTGCTAACCGGACTTACTTTCTTATCTACAAGATTCTATATATTGTTTTCTACTAACAGTATTCCTACATGTACTAATCCGTGTTCCAGGTTGTATATATTTTGTTCAATATACTTACATTTTATCTCTCCATATCTGTTTTTTTTTTTTGTTGTTGTTAATAATCGTTTCACCGTGAGCAAGGCATTCCACTTCCACAATTGCGCAGTGGGTTACATAGGGGGAAAGTGATGAGAAAGGATGGTTAGATATAGGAAATGTCAGAAGGGGGGGGGTGATGGACGGGTAAGGATACCGAGAATGAGGGTTTGGTAGATGGTGAGAGTTTTGGGAGAATAGATGCAAGTTAGTGTGATAGGAGGTGTCTATTGACCTTACATTTAAACTCCTGGAGATTGTAGCTGCCGAGAAAGCAGACATGTGGAAGGGAATTCCACAGGCTGGAAGCGCGAGAAAAGAAGCTGTTGGAGTAGAAATTACGGTTAAATTCTATCTGTTTTACTGTAAAAGGATGGGACCTAGTTGCTAATCTAGTATCTCGTGTAAATTCGTACCTAGGCGGCACCAATGATCTAAGTTCATCGTAGCAGAAGCCACGAAAGTATTTGTAGAAGAGGCACAAGAAAGCCACATCCCGCTGGTGAGAGATGGTTGCAGCCGGTCTGCCAAGTCAGTATCGATCACGTTACACATTCTCCGTTGCATTTTGTCAAGAAGCCCGAGGAGAGTAGCGGGGGCACCCGACCAGATGTGGCAGCAGTATTCAATACACGGGCGGATTTATATATGTGCAGGATAGATTCAGACGGAAAAAACTTCCGGGCCCTGCACAGCGAACCGTCTTTCATAGCAGCGGATTTAGCAATGGATTCGATATAGTCATTCCATTTGAGATCCGCCGAGAGTGTAAGGCCAAAGAGGCGTAGTGTTTTACTCTCTGGGAGGCAAGCCTGTTCCAATTATTATTTTGTGTGGTTTCTAAACAAGAATCCACAACATATATCATGGGTGTGTTGCCCTTTCCTTGTTGGTTTGTGTGGTGCTGTTGTTGGGGGCCATAAGGCGTCCAGTGTAGTACGGAGCTTTCGACCCATGAGTGCCTCTACTGGTGATAGACTATTCCTCACGGCTCCGTTTTGTGTTGGTCGAAAAGAAAGGTGGAAAGCGTGCAGTGTCTCCTCCATCGTTGTTTCCTCCTCTTTTGCTGTCAGTAGAGCATGTAAGATATGTTCTGATTATCGGTTTGGTCGGGTCGGTAATATTTCCCTGAGATAAAAGTCTGAATACCCAGTGAATCAATAAAATCTCAATAGATTGTGAATTAAGTCTGAATTGTGAATAATTCCGGACACCGTTTTGTCCTTGAGTGTGAAGGGTGATGGTAATTCGCCGAGGATATGGACGAATTACCGAATGCATTATGCGAAAACTGACTTATTGGTGCTAGTAAATATTGGTTTCCCATATGATATGGATATTACGTCAGAGGCTGTGTTGATTTGTAGACGAACAGGACAGCCATTCAGTATTACCGCCTCATGTTTCCGTTTTGATTTTTGTAACAAAATTTGCAACCAGACTGTTGGTGCGTGTTTTCCTACCCTGACTGTATTTATGTGGCTCCTGTGTGTTGTGTGTAAGATTGCGGGCGCAGAATCCTTCTTTGTGTCGCACTCGGTTACATTCCCGACAACGTAACTTCAATGGACAATACGAAACCAAAGGCCAGCTGCTACAATTCCAGCCAGCAGATGGGTGTTTCTTATCTGTCGAAATCGGTGGTGTAGTACTGCGTTGTCTTTGAACAGTACTTACTGCGGTCGTTGCTGGGGGTACCGACTGTTGTATCATAGTCATATCGTGTTTAAGATTCACCAGTCATTGACACTTCACCGCAACTTGTTACAAGATAATATCTGGGTTTTGTTCAGTTTTGGATATAATCTTTGTGTGAATGTCTGCATCACATGCCGACATCAAACCACATACAAACATTAAACATTTAAACAGTGTCTTGGTGATTGAGGTGATTTTAAAACTCTCACATTCTTTATTCACGATGCCAGCACGCGTAGCAAAATCGATTGAGCTACACTTTGAAATATTAAGGTAATTAAGCCGCCTATTAAAAAGAGAAGTTTGCTCATCGAATATCTAGTAGTGTCTCAACTGTTTCGTCGAAAATGCTTTTGCGTGTGTGTTTCGGTAAAATGTAGTTTTGCTTTGCGGTCATGTTCCGAGGGTTCAGGTTTCCGTAAGAAGAGCCCGGTTTTCCAATCGTCTGCCTGTTCATTGAATTCCACCCGGAAAAGATTCACAAATCGCCCAAACCATGTGCAGAAAATTTGTTTATCAGCCGGGTCATAGTGAAACTCTGTTATTGAACACGCTACCGCCTCCTGATGTGGGCATTTTTGTTTCTGAAGACGCTGATGTGGATACCTAAAATCTCTCAGAGAATAATTCCATTAAGCGTAGTTGTTGATGTAAGAGTTGCTGAATTAGCAAATCTGTCCTTGTGTGTGTGTCCGTATTGTTCAGACGTACCTCATCGCTAATTTTGTTATGTCCCCAGGGGCTGAAAATGTGGATTTGTGGAGAAAGAGAAAAGTATAAAACGAAAGGATAACACTTTTTTTAAAATCATTTCACCCCAAGCAAGGCATTCCACTGCCACTATTGCGCAAGGGGTTACATAGGGGAAAGTGATGAGAAAGAGTGGTTAGATATAGAAAATGTCAGAAGGAGGGTGATAGACGGGTAAGGATACCGAGGATGAGGGTTGGGTAGATGGGAAGAGTGTTTGAGAGAATGGATGCGAGTTAGTGTGTTAGGAGGTGTCCATTGACCTTACATTTAAACTCCTGGAGATTGTAGCTGTCGGGGGAAGCAATCATGTGGAAGGGAATTCCACAGTCGGGAAGTGCGAGAAAAGAAGCTGTTGGAGTAGAAATTGCTGTCACATTTTATCGGTTTCACTGTAACTTAACAAAGATATAATAATTTAATTGAATTAGTTTAAATTAATTTAATTACAAGTCGAAGGTAGAATGTAGCCCCCGGAATGTGAAATAATAAAATGTGTCCTGCTCAATTTGATGTCATGGCCGAAACTGCCTCTCCGAGAATGCCCTGCCTCCAAAAATGTAATGTGACCAAAACCCCTATTTTATACCCTTCCGGTCAAAGGGGGACAACTCATCTTAATGTTTTCGTGAGGGCCAACTGTTCCCTAACAAGAAGTGGATTCATACCTTTCTCAATGTTATTTGAACATATGTGAATATAACGAACCGAACTAGAATTGAAACTATCAGTCAGATAAGTGCCATGCGCGATACACGCTTGGGCGATCATGTCTCGAAAGAGACATGACTGACTGGGCAGAAGATTATCCCGCAGTAGGTTGCCATTGCTTTCTGCGGTAGACTGGTTGCCGACCAAGGCTATAGAACCCAATCTGTCCTGTTATTTAACCCATAACTGGAAGGAAGAGACGGATTAATACCTTTCCCAAGGGCATTTGCGCGTAAGTGAATGCAATGAATTCGGCTGGAATTCGAACTCGGCTGCCCGATTTCTCGTTCCGAGACGATATCCACTGCGCCACAACGCACATCCGCTGTTGAAACTATACAGTGCAATTAACAATCCCGAGCCAATTCGTTATGCAACCCGAACATCTAAGCTTACAGTACCTGGTTTTCTTAAGAAGTCACCCACCTAGTTACTGACCAGGCTCGACGTTGCTTAAATTCGGTGATACTATAGCAACCGATTTTTTATCGTGATGTGACCGCAAGAACATTACACAACACGTATATCCAATCTTACAACACCTGGTATTCCAAAGTGGTGACCCATCTAGATACTGGCCAAACTTGACGTTGCTTAACTTCGATGATCATTAGGAAACCGGTGTTTCTACGTTATGTGGCCGTAAGGCCATTACGCAACCCGCAAATCTAATCTTACAGCACCTGCTATTCCCAAGCGGGTACCCATCTTGGTTCTGAACAAGTGCGGTATTGCTTAACTTCTGTGATCATGCGGGAACAAGGGTTTCAAAGTATTAGGTCTGTAAGTCTAACCCAACTATGAAAATTTGTCATCAATAAAGCACCATCATCAGTATATCAGAAAAGAAAGTAAGATCATTGTCCTCTCTTGGCAGAGTTGTTTAGGGTGTGGCATGGCATGCTTCAGTGATCAGTGTCCATCTTTTCACATCTGATTAGTCTTTGCTTATAATGCCTAGAGTAGTCCTCAAATCTCTTCATCAAAGGGTCAATGCAATCGTCTTATATGTCTCTACTGTCACAGTGTCATATTGCGAGTGCATGTTTTTGGTTATTTTCAGCAGCTTGATTTATGATCCAGATTTTTTGTTTCTCGTATCTATATTAAGATAAGATCTAAATGTCTCGTAATAATATTTACCCAGGTATTTTATTTTAATCGTATCAACCCGAGCAAGGCGGTAACGCCACTGATGTGCAGGGGGCTACATAAGAGTAAAAAAGATTAAGTAGAAGAGAGTGAAGAGAAAGATGAACCAGTTAGAAAGGAGCAAGAGACGGATGGGAGTACAGGTGTAATGACAGTTGCAAAGGTGGAGAGAAAGGAAAGGATATACAGGGTGGTGAAGAAAGAACTAGAGTCAAGTGGTTAAGAGATGAGTATTGACATTGCATTTAAATTCCTAGAGGTTGTAGCCGTCAGGAAAGTAAGAATATGGAAGGGAGTTCCACAGGCGGGAAGTGCGAGAAAAGAAGGAGTAGAATTGCCGTCTGCATTTGGTTGATTTAACTGTGAATGGGTGGGACCCAGTTGCCAATCTGGTTGCACGAGTAAACCCCTGTTGCAGAGGCACCAGTGACTTAAGTTCGTTAGAGCAGAAGCCATGAAAGTATTTATAGAACAGACAAAGGGAAGCCACATCTCGTCGGTGGCGAAGTGGCTGGAGTCTAGCCGCCAAGTCGGTACCTATCACATTACTGATTCTCTTTTGAAGCCTGACAAAAACACTGAGATGAAAAGCAGGGGCGCCTGACCATATATGGCAGCAGTATTTTTATTTCATTAAGTGTGAATGTGGATGCCCACGTGGTATAATTGATAGCGACTCCATATGAGATATTTGAGGGCCGAATTTGAATTCCATTTGGGATCATTGCATTCACTTACGCGCAAATATCCTTAAGAAAGGACTTACCGGCAGTGGATTAAATAGTGGGACTTGCATTTAGAAAAAATTATTTGTTATTGTCAAAAAACTTTAGAGCAATATTCTTTTGCGGAAAAAGATAAGATTTTTTTTTTCAAATCACAATTTCCGGATTTAAATAGACCACCAATTTTTGATAAACCGTAAAGATCAAATCAACCCAAAGAAAAAAATATTCCAGGGTTTGGTTTGAATATAAGCTTTCTTCTTCAGGTTATTCTTTGCTCAATTTCATTTCAGCTTGACGCATTCATTTGCAGAATATCTGAAACTAGCAGTATAGCCCGGCGTTGCTCGGGTGTAATGAAAGCTTTAAAACTAATCCATGGTCCTGGAGCTCAGACTCTTTGGACGTTGACACGAAAGACTAAAAAGAAATAGTTATTTCCAGTTAAAGCGAAACTGTAGACTGAAAGAAAAATGAATGGATGTAAGTCAAATTTTGATTTCCTGGTATCGACATCAAATAAGTTTTTTCGTCGTAAATTGGATTTTGAAGGCTACATAAGTACTTTGAGTAAATGGTATCATGGCTGAGACTAAGAACTACAATTATACCTACTTAGAGCCAAACTCGAAGCAAAAACTAAAATAAAAGCGCTGAAGAAAAATACAGACATACAGGCAGATAAACAGATACACACACAAACATGTTGCCTTTTATATATCTATATATATTATCGATTTTCTGCACTATTGTAAGAACTGCAATCTTGAAACTTCAGAATATCGTTTCTTATGTCTTTGTCTATGAGTGTATCAAATTTGATTAAAATCGAACCACTCCTTCTATAACCCGATTTTTTCAATTATCAATTATCGATATTTATTTGGGGTACCTCGACACAAAACCTAGCTAAGAACACTCGCAGACGTTTATAGTACGACTGTGTAAATTTTCAAGGAAATCGGTTCAGCCGTTTTGGAGTATATAGGTAACGGATACAAACAAACAAACACACACACACACAGAGAGAGAGAGAGAGAGAGAGAGAGAGAGAGAGAGAGAGACAAAGTTCCATTTATAAATAAGTTTAGATAGATATAACTGTCACATTTTTTCCTGAAGAGAATTCAGATTATTTCCGAAACAGGAATGTTGAAACTTGCTTTGTGTTCGTTTCCTCACAAGTATTGAACAGTTTTTGATTTCAAACACCATTGCTATGTCTTCATGGCCAAACCGGTCTATGTGAAAAGGTCTCAATTTACGTATTTTTTTCATTGGGTATTGACGTATTAAAAGAGACCCGCCAGTGACCTTGATGTTGTGAGAGCAAGGTCAGAAAAGCGATCAACTGCAAGGCTCTGATATTGATCGAGCATACTGATTTATAAATCCCGATGAAACATTGAATAGTAATAACAGTCAGTTAAGTGCCATGCGCTTAGGCAATCATGTCTCTTTCGAGACATAACTGAATAGGCAGATTTTTTTCCCGCTGTCAGTCAGTTAAATGATATATGCGTCGCGGGGATGATCATGTTTCGAAAGAAACATGACTAACTGGGTAGATGATTTTTCCAGCAGTAGGTTGCAGTTTCTTTCTGCGGTAGACTGGTTGCCAGCCAAGGCTATAGAACCCAATCTGTCTTGCTATTCAACCCATAGGTGGAGGGAGAAGTGACGGGTTAATACCTTTCTCAAGGTTACTTGTGCGTAAGTGAATACAACGAATTCACTGAAATTCGAACTCGGCTCCTAGATTTCTCGTTCTGAGCCGATCTACACTGCACCACAACACACATTAATATATTGAATACTTCACAATATTAACGATTCGTTTTTTTATTTGTTATGGTGAAATTCACCTATTTCTCGGATAATGGACTTTCCCTCTTATATTAATAAGAGTTAACAGGAAGTTAACTCGAGAAGTTCTTGGGAAGTTCATAGGAATTCTTAGAAGTTCTACAGAGTTCTTTAGAGTTCTATAGAAGTTCAGTAGAACTACTAGGCAATTGATATTAGTCGGCAGTTAGCCGAATACTAAGGAGTCAGCTGTCAGTGAAGATTAGCATGTTCCTAACATTTCGGGTGCGAAAACTACTCCACAACAATATTAATACAGAACCCAATCTGTCCTGCTAGGGGATAAATAGATAGAGTAATACCTTTCCCAAGGATCAGTCAGCTAAGTGCCATGCGTGATACACGCTTGGGCGATCATGTCTCAAAAGAGACATGACTGACTGGGTAGAAGATTATCCCGCAGTAGGTTGCCATTGCTTTCTGCGGTAGACTGGTTGCCGACCAAGGCTATAGAACCCAATCTGTCCTGTTATTTAACCCATAACTGGAAGGAAGAGACGGATTAATACCTTTCCCAAGGGTATTTGCGCGTAAGTGAATACAATGGATTCAACTGGAATTCGAACTCGGCTCCCTGGCTTCTCGTTCCGAGCCGATATCCACTGTACCACAACGCACATCCTTCCCAAGGATATTTGCGCGTAAGTAAAAGCAATGGAAAAAAAAACCCAGTTAGTGTAGTGAGTTAACACATATCCATTAACAGATGCTCAGTCGCTGTTCGAAACACTAAAATAGCATTTTCAGGTTCTACTTATCTCCGCTGAACCCTAAATGTATTGGAGTTCCGAATTTGTAAAATGTTGTGGGGTAGTTTTCACACTGAAGGTTATAATCATCCTATGTCGGTTGTTAATCTTCTTAGCGCACCCAAAATGTTAGGAACTTGGTAATCTTTCACTGAGAGCTGACTCCTTAGTATTCGGCTGATATCAACTGCCTAGTAGTTCTACTGAACTCCAATAGAACTCTAAAGATCTCCTATGAACTTCCCAAGAACTTCTCAAGAACTTCATATTAACTCTTATTAATATAGGAGGGAAACTCTTTATCTGAGGAATAGGTGTATTTACCCATAACATAAAAAACAAAAAATAGGTTAGATCGAAATCCCAATTCCTGTTACATCAACGGAAGATAATTTTATTTAAACAATTTCACCTCTGCAAGGCGGAAATGCCACTTGTATGTGAGAGAAAAGACTGAGCATAGGGAGTATTAAGCAATGCACATTAGATGAAGTCAATTCAAGAAGATAGAAAATGCCGATTGACATTGCATTTAAATTTTTCTGATTGTAGTTATCAGGGAAGCAAGGGAAATGAAGGGAGTTTCACAGGCGATAAATACGAAAAAAGTGACTGTTGGAATAAAAGTAGTTGTTGCATTTTTTCTATTTCATCAGTAAGTGAGTGGGACCTAGATGCCAATCTAGTAGCAAGCTGAAATTCTGTTGTCGGGAGACGAAGGAAAAAATTCTTCAGGGGCAGTTGTGATGAAAATATTTATAGAAAAGAATGAAAGAAGCCACGTCACGATAGTGAGGAAAAGACTGAAGTTAAAATGCCGTGTCAATATCGATTACATTAGAAATTTTATTTTTTAGATTTTCCCAAGAACTTCGGGATGAATAGCAGAAACGCCACACCAGGTATGGCTGCAGTATTCAATAACCGGAGTAATGGGAGATTTGTAACTATGTTATATGAACTTTGACGAGAAAAATTTTGACACGACACAGTGATCCAACCTACCTTGTAGTAGATGCAGCTATTGATTTGATGTGCTTGCTCTACTTCAAATTAGTTAACAACGTGAAGCCAAAGCGACAGTTAGATGATTTCTACGATGCTAGCGTCAGCCTTGCTGATTATAGGAAAGTTTCACTCTGGGAGGTGTAAATAAAAGTAGCCGGAGTTTTGTTCTCTTTTCGACCCGAAATCGTGCACATACTACAAGGATTTATATCTGACCTTCTTCTCTCAGCACACGCCGGATATCTTCGATAGCCAAAGATTAATCCCTATATAGCAAAATCAATCATAAAGAGCAAATGTTTTGCGTGTCAATAATGCGGAGGATACAGTGAACAGAACATGTGATCAACGACGTGTGATTTTAACGAAAATAGAAACAAAAAAACAACATTTATACTTCACATCAGGAAGATACCGTTGTGGTAAATAGTCTGACTAAACTTTTAGCAAGAAAAATTCCTTATTCAATACCAGTTGGAAGTGTATGAATCTGACAAAAAATAAAAAAAGACAAAGATTTTGTCACATATGCTGGAATCGTTAACAAGTAGTGTGAAAGATTGAAATTAAATGATTTGACTCGAGATATATTTAAAGAATTCATTTTCGTTCAAGAGTTAAAGGCAAAAAAAAAAAATGCATAGAAGTATGTACTAGAATTCTAAAGAAAGGGCTACAGAATAAAAAAATAACACTAAATGAAATATTGGACGAAGTGGAGAAAATGCTAAATCGTAGACGCGATAAGAAGGAAACTGAAAGAAAAATAACTCAGGTATAATCAAGCCAAAGAAAAATGTGAAAAAAGATAAAATAACCCTTGTTTCGGATGTGGAAAGCCAAATCTCACAGATGACTGCCCCTTTAAAAATTTAAAGTGCTAAATGTGTTGGAAACAAGGACATAAAAATCTCACTGTAAAATTAATTTAAGGAAAAATATTTACAGAAAACAAGAAATTTATGTATGTAAAAATAAATAATGTGGATGTAAAAATGCAGGAGTGGTACTGATATCATAATAACCAACGAAGCCACAAAGAAAACAAACAAAAAATGTATACTAAAAAGAAAATCGAAAATCACTCGTAACGATTATTATTTGTTACTGGTGAGATGACTTGCAACGTTTAATTTCGTAAGTAGTGTTTTTGCTTATGCGTGAAATGTACTACACACCTATTCGGTAATGACTGGACATAATTATTCGTGTTATGGGATTTACCTATTAATATTTTTTCGAAAAATATAAGTGGTCAAGTGACCAGTTTTTAAAAAAATCAATGTGAAAATTTAATGGAAAAATGTTTTCCGGTTGTTTTCTTCAATGAGTTAGTTAATGTCAATATTAAAACTGAAACGTTGTGTGTTGTCCGTAGCCTTGGATCAAGTCAAGGAAGAATTCAGTCAGTCAGTTAAGTGCCATACGTGATACACGCTTGGGCTATCATGTCTCGATGAAGAGACATGACTGACTGGGCAGAAGATTATCCCGCAGTAGGTTGCCATTGCTTTCTGCGGTAGACTGGTTGCCGACCAAGACTAAAGAGCCCAATCTGTCCTTTCATTTGACTCATAGCTAGAGAGGGAAGAGATGTATTATATTATTACATAGTAATTACTGGGGGATCAGTTTATTACTTCATAACAATCGAAAACCGATCCCCCACTTTATGACCAGTAGAAGCTTTAATCATGATTCCAATTATTATAGTCAGTCAGTCAGTTAAGTGCCATACATGATACACGCTTGGGCGATCATGTCTCGAAAGAGACATGACTGACTGGGCAGAAGATTATCCCGCAGTAGGTTGCCATTGCTTTCTGCGGTAGACTGGTTGCCGACTAAGGCTATAGAACCCAATCTGTCCTGTTATTTAACCCATAACTGCAAGAAAGAGACGGATTAATACCCTTTCCCAAAGGTATTTGCCCCTATATGAATGCAATGAATTCAGCTCCCCGATTTCTCGTTCCCAGCCGATGTCCAATGCACCACAACGCACATCCCAAGAAAGAATTACGCAGACTTAAAAAAAACAATAGGTTTATCTGGAAAAAAAATGACCATTCAAAATGGGCAGCACCAGCAGTGTATGTAAAGAAATAAATAATGAAATTGATAATAGATAAAAAAAAAAGAGATAAAAATAACAGATAAAAAAAGACATTAGCAATTATATTTGCACTGAAAAAAATCACAAATTTATACACGAAAAGAGTTTTCAGTTGCATAAGGATCACATACGTTTATTATTAAATTTTTGTTCTAAAAAAGGAATTCCTACGGATACAGCAACTAGATTACAACACAGGGGTACCATTAAATTATGATTTTAGGATTGAACACCAACCGTCTAAAAAATTAAGATATGCGAATGGTTTTTCAAGATTGATAACTATAGTGGGTTATCTGTTGTTTTCCCCTTTGTAGTGAAGGGTAGTTGTATACAGTTGCAGGTTAACGGAATTTGGCCTTGTGGTAGATAGTCCACTATAAGTCATAAAATGATTATAAAATCAAGAAAAGCAAATTGAGTTGAAAATAACATTTATATATAAACACATATCAATTAATGTTTTACAATTAAAGAAATACTTGAATATAGGTCCAACGGAGGTTAAAATGTTCATGGCAAATAATAAGCTGAAAGAGATTTAAGGCTTAGGAATTTGGAGAGCGTATAAGTGAGGAAAGTCTTTGATGTAGTCGCTCCTTAGGTCAGTAAGTCGTTTTGAGACAGGGGAGAAGAAAAGAGGCAAGCGTAGTAACCACTTGACTTAGGTCAAGGGGATATTGATTACACTCTTCTTCTTGAGGTCTGCCTGCTGGGGTCTGTCTGTATCCGCTTTTTATATCTGCTTTTTGGATCACAGCAGCTCATTTGGAATTTCACACTTGTATTTTATTCTGAGCTTCCCATTGGCTGATAAATAAAATTCGCGTATGCTCGCGAAGTGTAAATTTAATATTTAATTAAATTTTAATTTCAACTCGAACATCTCCGCGAACCTGGATGCGCAACGACGACCTTTAGTCATTTGCCTTTTCGTCGTGAGTGGACAAACATCCGGTCCATCGTTTTTGCTCGGTCGGTATCACCGCAAACAAAAATTACTGAACCATTTGAGGATACTGTGATTACAGCATTAAAAATTAAAATAGGAATTATAATTATATTATGCAATGTAGCACTAGATAATGTGGAAGAAATGAAACTAAAAGCAGAACAATACGTGTTTATTTCGAAAACAAAAACAACTTAAATAAAGTAAGAAAAATAAACGATTTTAGAACGAAATCTAAACTTAGACGCTTACTCTTTATTTGAAAATGTACTAATGTTTGCACAATACCTATCATATTACAAAAACTGATATTAAATGAATCTTAATAGTAGACATCCGGGAATTTCAAGGATGAAATCTTTTATGAGAAGCTCTGTATACTGAACCAAAATCTATCAATAACCAATAAAAAAACATATTTTAAAAAATAAAAAAATATCTTGGCGTAGATAAGATTCCTCCGGTAACGCAAATCAACTGGACATGACTTCCTAAAAAAAAAAAGAAAGAAAGAATTAAACAGATTTCAGGCTCAGAATTTGACCTCAAAGTCTAGGCGAAGAGGAACCCAGACGAAATTACTCTGAAGAGCAGAGCCTCAACTGGGGAAAAATACACTGGTCTTTGCGCATCTGGGCTCCACGCAGATTTTCCGGTGGAAAACCAAAAATAAATTAAATATCAAATTTCTTTTACGGACCCTTTTCGCGAGCCGACGTGAATTTTTTTCACCGTCCAATGGGAAGCCCAGAATTAAATCCGGGTGTGAATTCCCAAATGACTTGTTCGGAGCCCCGAAGACGAAATAAAAGGACGACAGAGAAAACAATTGAGAGTAGAGAAAATACGAGCATAATTAACAAGTCCCTTGACAAACGTCAAGCGATCGTATTATGATTGCTTCTCCTTTCTCTCTCATCTTCTTTTTCACTGTTCACTGAGCCACTTAATAACTGATCGGTACCCGAAGGACCGAGCGGAGACTTCAAAGACACTCCTAACAAACGAACGCACACACATGCATACGCCCAAACTAGTTTCGGCAATTGCTGCTATGAACATTTTTAACGACTTTTGTACCAACCAAAAGGCATTACTTTTATTTGTAAAAAAATTAATTTATATATATATATATATATATATATATATGAAATGAATTGTTTGAACATTATTTTCAAACAATTCACTTCAAATTGTCGGTTCTGTATAACCAAGTTTCGGTAAAATTCGTTCATTTCCGTAAAATATATATATATATATATATATATATATATATATATATATATATATACCCCTCTTATAGTGGGCTATCTACTAACAAGGCCAAATTCAGTTAATCTGTTTCAGCACACACATACACTTCACTATAACGGATAACCCACTATAAACTGGTGACAGACAGACACACACACACACACACACATATATATATATACCTCCCAGAACTACCCTACAAACGCGGGTGTCACCCAAGGCTCTATCCTAGGCCCTACGCTCTTTCTAATCTACATCAATGATCTCCCCGATGCCATAAGATCACAAGTAGGCATGTACGCCGATGATACCATGCTCGCCTCGATCAAAAATCTGGTGTTGATGATAAGGTGAACCTCGCGGCTGAGCTTGAAAAGGATATCCAATCCGTCGTGGATTGGGGTAGGAAATGGCTCGTAAAATTCAATTCTTCCAAAACGAAGTTGCTGTCAATTAACCACCACATACGACCGCACCTCCCTCCCATTAGCATGGAACAGGCATGCCTCCCAGAGAGTAAAACACTACGCCTGCTTGGCCTGACACTCTCAGCGGATCTCAAGTGTAATGACTACGTCGAATCCATTGCTAAATACGCTGCTATGAAAGTTGGCTCTCTGTGCAGGGCCCGGAAATTCTTTCCGCCTGAATCTATCCTGCACTTATACAAATCTACCATCCGCCCGTGTTTTGAATACTGTTGCTACATCTGGTCGGGTGCCCCTACTATTCTCCTCGGGCTTCTTGAAAAAATACAGTGAAGAATCTGTAACGTGATTGATACCGACTTAGCTGACCGCCTGCAGTCACTCTCCCACCGGCGTGACGTGGCTTCCCTGTGCCTCTTCTATAAATACTTTCATGGCTTCTGCTCTGATGAACTTAAATCTCTGATGTCCCCTAGGTGTGAGTTTGCACGAGATACTAGATTGGCAACTAGGTCCCACCCTTTTACAGTGAAACAGATGAAATTTAACCGCAATTTCTACTCCAACAGCTTCTTTCCTCGCACTTCCCGCCTATGGAATTCCCTTCCACATGCTTGATTCCCCGACGGCTATAACCTCCATGAGTTTAAATGTAAGGTCAATAGACACCTCCTAACACACTAACCCTCCCATTCTCTCCAAATCTCCCCCTATGTACATCCTAGCTCGTCTAGCGCCCTGTGTAACCCCCTGCGCTATAATGGCAGTGGAATGCTTTGATTGGGGTGACATGATTAAATATATATATATATATATACAAAAAATGAAAAAAAATTGACTTTCAGCGAAATTAGAATAATTCTTTTTAACACAAACTAAACATGGCAAATGACGCTGAAGAAACTTTAACAAATCAAAACCAACCAACCCATGCTGTTGCGATAAAACCACCAAACTTCCTTGAATCAAACGTAATAGCTTGGTTTGCGGTAATGGAGGCGCAATTTAATATTGCAAATATAAGACAGCCCAGTCAAAAATTTTACAACATTTTGAAAGCACTCCTCGTGGACATGGTAGGAAATATAAAGCCAACTACACTGCAATGAAAACACTATGACGCACTAAAAGAAGAAAACCAGAGATGCTGGCGAAATTAATGTCGTCATCGACAGTAACGGGTCGTCCCTCAGTATACCTGAATGAACTCGCAATTAGCAACTAAGAAGGCCAAATTCAGTTAATCTGTTTCAACACACAAATACATTTCACTATAACGGAAAACCCACCATAATGTAAGGCAGATTCTGACGAGAAGATTTATCTAACACGGCACAGTGTAGCAGTTTTCCTAGCAGCAGACCTAGCAATTGATCCGACATAATCTTTCCAATTCATGTCAACAGAAAACGTTAGCCGGGGAAGGTTGAACACTTTGAGATGGCAGAACAGGGAATGCGAATAGATGGCAAGCATTGATCAGAGCGATATAGAATAGAAATTTGTAAAGAGTCATGATCGCTATTTACATTATTTACATTGTTCGAACTGTTGTCCTCATCTTTGTTGACGTATTCACGACGTTTCGGCCGTTGAAGCCTCCAACCTTCTTCAGGTGACTGGAATTTTGTACTGATTTCTTCACTGGAGTAGAGTTTTTTTTCATTCCATAAGTTGTTCCACCTCATGATATCTCAGTTATTTCCATTTATGACTTATTATTTCCATTTATGACTTAGCTCACTGGTGCCTCCAAGAATTTAAATGTAAAGTCAATAGTCATCTCCTATCTCACTAACCTGCATCCTCTCTCTTATGCTCCTTTTTCCACCCACTCCACTCTCATCAGTATTCTCATCCTTCTCTTACCCCATTCCCGACAGCCCCTATAACATGTCACTCTTTCTCATAACTTTCCTCCTGTAAAACAATGGCAGTAAACTGTCTTGCTTAGCGCGATATGATTATATTAAAAAAAATCAACTCAACTCTCTAAGTTTTTTGTTCACCAGTGCTGTAGCCAAATTCTTGGGTCAGGTCAGTGAATTCACCTCACGCTTATATCCACTCAGCCATGTCGATAAATTTCCTGAAAAATCTCTGCACATAAAATAATAAATAAATAAAAGTAAATAAATAAATAAATAAAAGTAAATAAATAAATAAATACGTATTTTTTCCAAGAAAGAATATCGTAGAAATTTTATCAAACTGTTTTTCATCGTATTTTTTCCTTTTGTTTTGTTTTATTCTTTTGTTTTTAAGAAAAATTATCATTGCTTTTTTAAAAAAAATATTTCGAAATATCGACAACTAAGGGAAATATAAATAAAAAGAAAACTAGTTGATGAATCTGTGTGGGCTTCTGCTGCAAGGTAAATTTGGATTAATTTCTCTGTTCGATCTCACCTGGCACAAGACCACTTCCAAAAGGAACTTCCTACCCAAATCCTTACAAACCACCATTATTTTTATAAGCGTTGAAAATCATTCATTAAACAAGCAAATAGAAAGTGGAAGAAAGTTGACAAAGCATTAATTTGCAACGAAACAGTGTATTTAACAAATATTAACAAGAATACAAAAATTACATAGATGTTGAATATGATGTGAAATTGTTTGTTTGAAATTGTCTCCCATAGACTGTGTGAGATTTTCTGTTAGAGATTTTAACATAAGTTGGAATGTTGAAAGAATTATCAGTGTGATAAGAAATTTGTGTAAGGGAAATTGTTGCTAAATTGAATTGTTCAAATCTAAATAAATGAATACCGTTCATATTGTTACTTGTACAAAAGAACCAATTTGTATGAGAGAGTGAGTTGGGCTTTAGGCTCATAGTGTTTGACAGGATGTGTGCGTAAGAAATGTCAGTGCCAACTGGCTAAAAATGCCCGGCAAATTGTATATAAGGGGTGTTCAAACACCCTCAGAATTTGGCGGTAAAAATGTAGTTCACTTGCCTTGGTTCTGATTGGCAAACCCAATCCAATCAGCAAGCAGCTTACATTTATTCAAATATAAAATAGTTACATACTAAATTTAATATGTACAATTGCGTGATTGCGTAAGTAAGTGTGTGTGTGATTCCACAAGTGTGTGTGTCAAAAATCTATTAGGATCATTGAAAAAAAGAAACAGATAAATTAAATAATATATATTTTTTTTAATCATTTCACCCCGAGCAAGGCGGAAACGCCACTGATGTGCAGGGGGTTACATAAATGTATAAAGATTAATTAGAAAAGAGTGAGGAGTACAAACTAGTTAGAAAGGAACAATAGAAAGCAGGTGCGATGACAGATACATAGGTGGAGAGAAAGGGAAGGTTATACAGGGGTGGGGAGAGAGCTAGAGTCCAGTGGTTAGTAGATGAGTATTAACTTTGCATTTAAATTTCTGGAGGTCGTAGCCGTCAGGAAAGCAAGAATACGGGAGTGAGTTCCACAGGCTGGAAGTGCGAGAGAGGAAGCTGCAGGAGTAGAATTGTCGTCTGCATTTGGCTAACCTGACTGTGAATGGGTGGGACCCAGTTGCCAGTCTGGTTGCACGGGTAAACACCTGTTGAGGAGGCATCAGTGACTTAAGCTCATCCGAGCTGAAGCCATGAAAGTATTTATAGAAGAGACAGAGGGAGGCCACATTTCGACGATGGGAAAGTGGCTGCAGTCGAGTCGCCAGATCAGTACATATCACATTACAGACTCTCCTTTGGAGCTTGTCAAGAACACTGAGGAGAACGGCAGGGGCACCTGACCATAAACGGTAGCAGTACGAAGAAAAAGTTATGCTTACGCTAAAATAGTAAAACAAAATTTCAAATAGAAAAAATCAAAGAGAAAGCCGCTAAGTCAAAACAAATTTGGACGTAACAGCCGCTCAACAAAACAAAAAACATCACTACAGAATATTTTGTGACAAAAAAGTTGTTGCTACAATCACTAGTCCTTGTAACAAAAATAATTAAGAAAAAAAAATTAATGGAAAGGAAAATGTTGACATTCGTTTATGTTTATTACTGCTGTGAAATTTAAAAATAAGAATTTGTTCGCCTACTGTATATTCAGTTATTTTTCCTTTAAGTTGTCGAAAATAAGGTTATAAATAAATAAACAAATAAATAAAATAAATAAATAAAAATAAATAAATAAATACGTATTCTTTCTAAGAAAGAATATCGTAGAAATTGTATCAAACTCTTCTTTTTTTGTTGTTTTTAAGAAAAGTTATCAAGAAATAGAAGATGTCACCATTCTATGGAATTACACCATTCACACAAACAGAAAAATTGAAGCAAATAGGCCGGACATTATTGTTAAAACTCAAAAAGAAAAAAAACTTGCCTATTAATTCATATGGCTTGTCTAGCGGATTGTAACATAGCCACCAAAGAATTCGAAAAACTGTAAAAATATAAAGACCTGGAAATTGAAATAGAAAAAATGTAGAAATTGAAAACAAATATCGTACCAGTGATAGTGGGTGCATTTGGAATGATAAAAAATGGAACAAAACAACACATTGAAAGAATCTTTGGAAACATCAGCTTAAGAGATATACAAAAAATTGTCTTGTTAAGTAGAGCCCACACACTAAAAGAACTTTGTCTATGTAACGCAAGAGATGTTAGGGATATATAAACAAAACATGAAATGGGGCCAAAACAACGCACCACGACCTGCCTTAGGTCTTCCTGCAGACTTGGTAGGTAGTGCGACTATAGTAGAAATCATTTATAATGAAAAATGACATAATAATAATAATAATAATAATAATAATAATAATAATAATAATAATAATGATGATGCAGAAATAGAAGACATCACAATTCTGTGGAATTACATCATCTTTACAAACAGGAAAACAGAAGCTAATAGGCTGGATATAATAGTGAAAAACAAGAGAAAAAAATCGCTTACTCATGAATATGGCCAGCGAATTGTAACATAGAAACCAAGAAATTTGAAAAACTATCGAAGTATAAATCCCTGGAAATCGAAATAGAAAAGATGTGGAAACTGAAAACAAGAATCGTACCAATGATAGTAGGTGCGCTTGGAATGATAAAAAATGAAACAAAACAATACATTGAAAGAATCCCAGCCTAAGAGAAATACAAAATATTGTTTTGATAACCACAGCCCACACGCTAAGAAAAAATTGGTTTATGTAAAGCTAGAGATGTTATGGGAGTTAAAAAACAAAAACAAAAATCAAATAACGAAATATTGCCATTATAACGCCTTAGGTTTTTCCGTAGACTTAAGTTTGTGTTTTGATTAATGGCATATCAACACCTCTGTGGGTTATTTAATGGCAAAAAGGTGAGGTTTTAACATATTTTTTAATGTTCATTTATAGTGAGAAATTTGATTCAGTCCAATTTTATGAAATTTTTTTATTTTTATTCTTTTTTTATTTTAGAAAACTGAAGATGTCTTCTAGTTTTGTATTCAAAAATGTTTTGTTGAGAATAGTTTTTTCCTTCAAAAATGTGTTATGGCAATAATTTTTCTTCAAAAATGTATATTTTTCTACAAAAGTCTATTTTTATGTATATATTTCTATAAAAAATCTATTTTATACTTTCATAGTGTTTTGACTCCAGTTTTGGGGTTAAGTATTTGCTCATAGCTGGGACCCAAACAGGTGCTACCACTCCGGGTCAGAATGGACCTGAGAACAACAGCAATTAAGAGGTGGTTTCAATGCTTCTCACAACTTTCCAATCAGAGGCCTTGCTGCTGGATGCAGTTTACCGTCATGCCAAGGACTTTTCGTAGACTTGGTAGGTGGGGTGATAGCAGAAAGAAAAATATAATGATGATGATGATGATAATGATAATATTCTAATTATATGATAATCTAATCACCCAGGAGTTTTCATAAAATACAACGTGAAATAATAAGTGCTTTCTTAATGATGTGGCAATTCCTGCAGACTGTTCTTATATTTGAAGATCTCCAAAAGCTATGCAAACAAAAAGATCTTGAAATAGAAATCTAAAAAATGTGCTACATGAAATCAACAATAATTCCAGTTGCAGTTGGAGCCCTCGGTTTTATTAGAAAAGGCTCCAGTAGACTCATTGATGGGATCCTTGGAAGCATTAAAGAAATGCAAAAATATACTCATATGCACAGCGCACACCTTAAGAAGGTTTGGCCACCTTCACATGGTGTGATGGTTAGCAACCTTGTCTTGCTATTACAACCAAGTAGTGAATTCAATCCTCATTGGTACCCTATATTCTCGGCCTTGTGCCACATCTAAGCGGCGCAAGAAACCAGTACCTTAAGAAAGGTTTTATCAAAATAAAATGGGTGTGATCGAAGCAATTATGAGAGAAATAAAAGCCTTGCCAGGATTCGACATGGGCGGCCACAGTCTCAACAATATCAGATATGCGGATGACACGATGCTGATAGCAGATACGGAAAGAAAAATGCAGAATCTTCTACAGAAGTTAGCAAAATAAAATGAAAAGAAAGGACTGAGCATAAAGCTCAAGAAAACTGAATGCATGGTCATCAGCAAAAAGAGGAGACCAATATGCCAATTGCAAGTCGGAGAATTTAAAATAAAACAAGTAAAAAAATCAAATACCAGGGAAGTGTTTTGACAGTGACTAGAAAGTGTGATGTGACATGGAGATCTAAAAATGCATTGGCATGGCCAAAAACGCACCATGATCGCCTACGGCCTGGAAAGACACAGCACAAGAAGAAGAAGAAGAAGAAGAAGAAGAAGAAGAAGAAGAAGAAGATCTTAGGCTGTTTTAGTTTTTACAAAAATGTTCAGTGAAAATTTCATAATGCCATTTCTGACCTTTGGTCACTGGTTGGGCCCCGCAAAGAAATGAGTAAGGGAAACGAACAGGAATACTACTATTAATAACAATGCTAATTATATATAATAATAACAGTAAGAAGAAAAAATATTCGAACCGGTAATATCTAGTCATTTGCTGGAAACCAAATAACATTTTTTCAGAATTGTGCAATATTCTCAACTCAATTTTTTTTAATGTTTTCTATAATGAAAACCTTCCTATTATTCTCTTTGCTAATTTCCAAGTTCACGCTAAGGCATTTGGAATTGTTCCAACTATTCATGCATTTATAGATACTGCTGTCATATTCGTTTTCTAGAATCCTTTAAATTCCCTTACAATGAATTGAATATTCATCAAGGTTTCTACTCTGGCTCGGGGACGTCCAATTACTGATTTCTTTGTTGCTTCTTCTTCTTTCTCTGCATACCGTTATTATTCCATATATGCCAGGTTCGATGCGTAGGAAGGGGATTAGGCTTAGCATTAAACTTAATCCTGCCTAAGACGGAGGCGGATAATGTTTGTATTTATTAAATGTCTAATTAGTAATTAAAATTTCAGTCAGTTAAGTGCCAAACGTGATACGCGCTTGGGCGATCATGTCTCAAAAGAGACAAGACTGACAGAGAAAAAGATTTTCACGCAACAGGTTGCCATTATTTTCTACGGTAGACTGGTTGCCAACCAAGACTATAGAACCTAATCTGTCCTGCTATTTAACACATAGCTGGAGGAAGAAAATTGGATTATATTATTATATTAATAAGTAGTAATATTACTTCATAACAGTAGAAAACAAATCCCTCATTTTAGGTCCAACAGATGTTTTAATTGAAATCGTTTCCGATTATATTAATTTGCACTAATTCTGGGGGATCAGTTTATTACTTAATAAAAATCGAAAACCTATGCCCCACGTTTTTACCCAGTAGAAATTTTACTTTTGTTTCCAACTATTATATTCTGTCAGTCAGTTAAGTGCCATACGTGTTATACACTTAAGTGATCATGTCTCGAAAGAGACATGACTGACTGGGCAGAAGATTTTCTATCCTGCTCTTTAAACTATAGCTGAATGGAAGAAGAGATGCATTGTATTAATCAGTAGTAATTAGTGGGGGATCAATTTATTACTTCATAACAATGGAAAACCGATCCCCCACTTTATGCCCAGTAGAAGACTTAATCATGTTTCCAACTATTATATTCAGTCAGTCAGTTAAGTGCCATACGTGTTATACACTTAAGTGATCATGTCTCGAAAGAGACATGACTGACTGGACAGAAGATTTTTCTGCAGTAGATTGCAGTTACTTTCTGCAGTAGAGTGGTTGCGAACCAAGCTATAGAGCACAATCTGTTCTGTTATTTAACCCATAGGTGGAGGAGGAAGTGACGGATTGTTGTGGTGCAGTGGATAACGACTAATTCTGACTGAATTCATTGCATTCATTTACGTGCAAATATAATCGGGAAAGGTATTAATCCGTCTCTTTTCAGAGGCCATTAATGCAGAGCAGACTTTAGTTACAGTTTCTGGGAAAGGGCGCGTTATCAGGCTTGATCAGGCTTGATCAAGGCCAGTACGAGGACTTCCTGCTTGCTCAACCATCTATATTTTCAAATAATTCAGTCTACCGAATTTCACTCACAATCTGTTGGGTATGGGATTCAGGCGCTTTCTAAAAGAAGCCACAGGAGAGCGATAATATCTAAATATCACCTTGACAAATCTGCCAGGATGAAATTCAAACCCGGGTCTTATAAGCAGAAAGCGAATGGCCACTTGGAAACACGACCATAAATAATATTTAAAACAATATAAAAAAGCAAGCTTTTCTGTAATAAACAATTTTAAAATTAAAACTAAGTTACATTATTATTGTCATGTTTACGACGCTTCGGCCGTTGTTCGTTCCGACGTTCTTCAAAATGATATACCCCAGTGATCGAAAATAAGAATTCGGTTTGAAATTCTTAGCACCTGAAAAGGCTTGAGTGCACAACGGCCGAAACGTCGTAAACATAGCAATAAAGATGAGGAGAACAATCAAAACAGTGTAAATAATGTAAATAATACCTCATCTCAGAAGTCTAGACAAAAATCGATTACGTCTGTGATTCTTGGAAGAAGATTTTAGAGTATGCCAGTCCAAAATTAGACTTTGCTAAGAAAATATTCTAAAAAACATCAAGCTCAAATATTTAATAAAATGAGGACAAAACTGGAAGCGGCCGAAATGTGGTTCTACAGAAGGATGCTACGGATATCGTGGACTGAGCATACAAGCAACGACGAGGTGTTAGAAAGAATGGCAACAAAAAGGAAATTGATACTGAGCATCAGAAAGAGACAACTGAAGTTCCTGGGACATGCAATGAGGAAAGAGAACCTGGAGAACCTGATACTGACTGGTCAGATAGAAGGAAGGAGAGACAGAGGAAGGCAGCGGATAACATATTTGTAGGGTCTGGTCAGGTGGATGACGGAACGGGGGTTGCCAGGAGCAACAGGAGCAAACATACTAAGAGCCACAAGGGATAGGGAGACGTGGAGAGCCATGATCGCCTACGTTCTGAAGGGACATGGCACATAGAAGAAAAAGAAGATATAAACTTATTTATAAATGGAACTTTGTCTGTGTGTGTGTGTGTGTGTGTGTGTGTGTGTGTGTGTGTTTGTATCCATTACCTATAAACTCCGAAACGGCTGAACAGATTTCCTTGAAAATTTACACAGTTGTACTATAAGCATCTTCGAGTGTTCTTAGCTAGGTTTTGTGTCGAGGTACCCCGGATAAATATCGAAAATCGATAATCGAAAAAATCGGGTTGTAGAAGGAGTGGTCCGATTTTAATCAAATTTGATACACTCATAGGCAAAGACATAAGAAACGATATTCAGATGTTTCAAGGTTACAGTTCTTACAATAGTGCAGAAAATCGTTAATATATATATATACAAGGCAAGATACCGGGTCTGATCAAAATCAGTTTTTCAGCCCTTTTTATTTTCGTTTTTGCTTCGGGTTTGGCTCTAAGTAGGTATAATTGTAGTTCTTAGTCTCAGCCATGATACCATTTACTCAGAGGACTTATTTAGCCTTCAAAATTCAGTTTACGACGAAAAAAAATTATTTGATATCGATACTAGGAAATCAAAATTTGACTTGCATCCATTCATTTTTCTTTCAGTCTACGGTTTTGCTGTAACTGGAAACAACTATTGCTTTTTAATCTTTCGTGCTAACGTCCAAAGAGTCTGAGCTCCAGGACCATGGATTAGTTTTAAAGCTTTCATTACACCCGAGCAACGCCGGGCTATACTGCTAGTACTATAATAAACAGAAAAATACATAAAAATAATCTTTTTTGTGTATTGTAATTATTATATATTTTATAATAATTGTGATGTTTTTATTCCAAATAAACTGTGTCGTGTGTGTTAATAAATAAATCATAAAGACCACCCGCTTTTTGTACTCTTTTTAACATCATAATTTATGCGTACCGCGGAAGTTTTACTATAGTTTCAAGTTTTTTCTACCACTTTGGCAAAAGTCAAACTATCGGTCAGGTCAACGCATACTTAGATAAACCACATATTAAAGCGGACTGATAACGTCAGACCGTAAAAAGGCCCCAACTATCAATCACATCCATATATATACCATAAACAAACACACACACATACATGCTCTAACACACTTACACACACAGGCACGCACTCATTACAATTAATGAGAGCAGCTGCAACCAAGAATGATCATTCGTTGAAAAGCACGGGAACTCGAACACAAGCTGTCCTACCATTCTGAAGATGAGATTTTGATCTCGAAATGTTTATGTATAATAAATAGGTAATACTCAACAACTTCTTTACCTTCCTATATTTTACTAAACGCATTGTGATAGCCTTCAAGACCTAACGATACACATAAAAAAGAAGTTTGAAAAAGCATTACAATTAATCCATTAAGACACAAGAGGTTACTGTGAGGGAAGGGGTATGAGAAGACTTTAGTAAGGAGGGAAAACAGTAAAAGAACAGGTTTCAGGAATACAGAAGATGGCGACAATTCCACGAATACACAAGGGGTTACTGGGAGCGAAAGAGAATGAGAAGACTTTAGTAAGGAGGGAGAACAGTAAAAGAACAGGTTTCAGGAATACAGAAGATGAAAATCACTGATGCACTTCAACTTTTTGAAGATTGTAGGTGGCAGTGGAGCAAGAATCCGAAAGGGAGAGATCCACAGGTGAGAAAGAAAACAAAATATTAAAACAGAACTTACTGTTAAATCTATTTCATCTGTAATACAAAACCTATTTCCCAATCAAGTACTACGCAAAAATTCCTGCTGTCGAGTTCATTGAACGATGTCGAAGGAAAGACACCGCGCTATATGTTTATATTTCTGAAATGATATAGTATTTACACTATTTACATTATTCGGACTATTGTTCTCATCTTTGTTGCCATTTGTACGACGTTTAATAACAGATCATTCTATTTGTTTATATTTCTGAGATGAGGTAGTATTTACAGTATTTACAGTATTCGGACTATTTAACTTTGTTGCCATTTGTACTACGTTTAATAAGAGATCATTCTATTTCTCTATACTTCTTAGATGAGGTAGTATTTACAATATTTACATTATTTACTATTGTCCTCATCTTTGTTGCCATTTATACGACGTTTAATATTATATCATTCTATTTGTCTATACTTCTGAGATGAGGTAGTATTTACATTATTCGGACTATTGTTCTTAACTTTTGTTGCCATTTGTACGACGTTTCAGTCGTTGTACGCTACGGTATTTTTCAGGTGCAAGGAATTTCAAAATTCTTAGCATCTGAAGAAGGCTGGAGCGTATAACGGCCGAAACGTTGTACAAATGGCAACAAAGATGAGGACAATAGTCTGAATAATGTAAATAGTGTAAGACACCTCACGTCGGGTAGAAACTGACTGAAATCAAGATGCCAGTTCAGAACTGATTAAATTGTAATGTTACCTGTGAAGGGTATGTCTGGACTTTCGTTGGTGAAAGAAATATATCTATTCCCACATGGGTTAGTAAGTGAACAGCATTAAGACGGCTCACCATGCAACGATAAGGCGGAACGGAGAAATTAAATGAATAAATGAATGAACGCTTGTTCTCAAAGAAACTTTTATATTATTGCACACACAATAATACATATATACACACAGGTGTCCACATGTGGAAAATACATATCCATTAAGTCTAACGCAAAGCAAAGCATCAGAAGGAACGAGAAGGAAAGGTCTTACATTTCAATTGAGGATATTGCTGTTCAGCAAGTGCCATGACTCCGGATTTGGAGGGGCCGAATTCATCTGTGTCTCAAAGGGACATGGCAGGCATCATCTATGTTTCCACAGGACATCAGGAGTTCTATGTTCCAGCGGGATATGGCGGTAGGCAGGTTCTGCCTAGGCCCAAATGCCTGGACGGAAGTGAAACAACCTTCTTTCTCGCTTGCTATTAGCTGAAAAGACTGGGACTAGCGTTTGGGTCACTATCATGAGTGACGTCACGAGCGGTTGTCATGTGACTACGTGACTTTATCTCGAACAAAAGGAGATAGGCACTTTTTGTACCTTACAAACCATATAGACCATTCTTTGGATTTTGTTGTGAACCCCGAGAGATATAGCATATGCACTAGATGGATTCAGACGAGAAAAAAATTCTGGCACGACAAACTTTCATGGTAGCAGATCTAGCAAGAAATTCAATATTACCAATCCACGTTATATCAGAGGTAAACGTAAAACCAATGAAGCGTAATGAGTTGCTCTCTTCAGTTTTATCACCAGCCATACTGAAATAGGGCAAATATATTCTATATGGGGAGGAAAAGACTAGCTTCGTTTTGGAGGCGTTAGAAATTCTTGTCTCAATCATCATTTTTGAGAGAAAGACAGTTTTAGTTATTAAACCTATTGGAGTTACTATTAAGACAGGAGGAAATAGTTGGCTCATTAGAATAAATATCTAATTGAGAACTAATCACACCGGGAGTGTCTTGATGGACATAAAAACAATTTAAGTCCAAAGACGAAGCACAGAAGGACATCCGCATTAGTGTGAAAGGATTTACAATCGTATCCATTCACACGACTACTGCTCGATTTTTAAGAACAATTAGATCCAGAGAAATATTCGTCCACAGAAATCATAGGCGCTTGAAATTGAGAGGGATGTTAGCATGCGAAAGCCTGTTAAAAGCTTTTGCGGTGTCTAAAGCCACAACCTAATCCTCACGATTCTTGTCTAAAGCCGGATACACATATTCATTAACACATCGGTCGTAGATCTAAAGAAGAGAAAGAATATTGTTTATCTGAAATAGGTCGTGTATAGTGACATTCTGAAACAATTCAAAGTTGATTAAAGCCTCTAGTAATTTGCCAAAAAGAGGTAAAAAAAATAATAGGGCAATGATTCGAAGGGTCAGAAGTTTCTACAGAGTTCTTAAAAACAGATGAGGCTCTTTACCAAGCTTGAAAACAAGCCGCAATGCATTCATTGTAAATTTTAGAGAGAACAAGAGCCAGTTCAGAATCACATTTCTTTGGGACTTTGTTCATTTGTGTGTATTCTCTTCATGTCTACCACATCTTAATTTCTTTAAAGTAGGGATACTACGATGACTGTTTTAAAAACAAATATAACTAGCTTATTAATATTCTTATTCACCTTTTCAAAACCTCACTTTTCGTTTTTGGTTGGTTCCCATAACATTTGTACCTTAGTGATTTACTTTTCCCACTGTATCATATATGTACACGTACGTTTTTGTTAGGAATTTATTTTGCACTTATAATTCAAGAGATTTTGGATTCTATAACCTTGGTTGGCAACCAGTCTACCGCAAAATGTAATAGTAACCTCCTGTCATGTCTCGTCAAAGCGTGTATCACGTATGACACTTAACTAACTGACTGACTGTGTCTTTTAAGTGTAAAGTTAACACTGATTTCTTGTTTTGATACATTGTTTTTTTTTCTTTTTTTTTTTGTTAATTCTGGTTATCATAATCAGCGGCTTATTACGTTGCTCCGTGACGTCCTCAAATCTTTTGATAACCGAGACGTCACAGTCGTCAATGCTAATGAGTCTCCACGCTTCTCGACACATAAAGTCTGTCAACATTATATAATCATTATTACTATTATTAGTGTTGTTGTTGTTCTTGCTTGCAGACTGTATATTGAATGATCAAAAACTAACGACACTGAAAAAAAGACAACGGAAATATGATGATACGATAGCATCTTAAAAAGTAGTGGCAATAGCAGCCGTGGTTGTAGAAAACATCGTAATAATAGCATTGAAGAAAACTGCCTCCATTCATGGCTATTTTGCAGGCTGCAGACGGATGATAAATATGGAGTAGTAACAAAAAGTGAAGAAAACAGACGACGCCAATAATAACGTAATGATTAGAAACTCGTTGAATATTATTATTATTAATGTTACATTAATGTTACATTAATGTTACATGGATGTATAATATTTTCGATAAAATTACTTATGTTAATGCTCACTGATGAGTTCGTGGAAAGCACAACAACCTTTCATATTACTCACCTTCTACTAACACGAAATCAATCTGAATATATTGGATTGTGAGATAAAATTGTTTTTTTCATTTCTTTTAATCCTATTATTCAACAATTTTAACAAATCAGTCAATAATATAAATCGATAAAAAATGTGGACAAAAAATAAGACTACCAAAAACATAAAATAGTCTGAAAATATTTTGTGTTAATAGAAATAAAATAAAAACAAAAAACAAGCGAATTTATATGACAAACCAATAAAGGAAAATGTTCATGGTGAAAATATCTATCTATCTATCTATCTATCTATCTATCTATCTATCTATCTATCTATCTATCTCAGTCTGTTCATTATCTATCTAATTATCTAAGTCTGTTCATATCTATCTATCTATCTATCTATCTATCTATCTATCTATCTATCTATCTATCTATCTCAGTCTGTTCATATCTATCTATCTATCTATCTATCTATCTATCTATCTATCTATCTCAGTCTGCTCATATCTATCTATCTATCTATCTATCTATCTATCTATCTATCTATCTATCTATCTCAGTCTGTTCATATTTATCTATCTATCTATCTATCTATCTATCTATCTATCTATCTATCTATCTATCTATTTCAGTCTGTTCATATCTATCTATCTATCTATCTATCTATCTATCTATCTATCTATCTGGGTAGGTAGCTAGCTATCAGAAAATGTGACAAAATGCGAAAACGAATTGGAATAGGGAAGTATTCCTTCCAAAAATCTAAACAAAGTATTAAGAAACAGAAAAAATTCTTCATAGAAATGTGCTGAACTGCTATGTAATAACAATTCTCGTATATGCTTTCGGATTTAAAAAAATATTCCTACAGACGAAGATGGTGTAAGGCAACAGAAATGTGGTACTGCAGAAGGATGCTGAGAATACCATAGAGAGAACATGCAAACAATGAGGACGTTTTAAGGAAAGTGAAAACAAAAGCGACAAAGAATCAGAAAAAAAAACTGTTGAAATTTCTGGGACACATAATGCTGAGTTTAGTGGGTTTCATCCTCAAAGGACGACGTGGTCGGGAAGTGAGGTTGAGTGAAACGATCTTGAGCTAATGGTTGAAAAAAGGCAACTAAAATGGATAGTAAAGAAACAGACATTGCTAAGAGCTACAAAAGAGAGGACGTTGTGGAGAGACCCTATCCTAAATAGAAACAAAGCACAAGAGAATTTCCCTAGTAAACAATGTTTCTTTGCATCATGATACAAATGTTATTTTTGTCTATAAGGAGAAACATTTGCAATAAGTGATTACAAGAAATATATAGTGTGTCCTCCACAAAATTGACATAGTTTAAAATGTAATATCTGAGTATATAAAATTACATAGGCTTTATGTTGAACAATAAAATATTTATTTATCAAAATTCGAACAAAATATTTAATAGGATGCGCAAAATTGACATAGTTTAAAATGTGAATATCTGAGTATATAAAATTACATAGGCTTTATGTTGAACAATAAAATATTTATTTATCAAAATTCGAACAAAATATTTAATAAGATGCACAAAACTGACATAGTTTAAAATGTGAATATCTGAGTATATAAAATTACATAGGCTTTATGTTGAACAATAAAATATTTATTTATCAAAATTCGAACAAAATATTTAATAGGATGCGCAAAATTGACATAGTTTAAAATGTGAATATCTGAGTATATAAAATTACATAGGCTTTATGTTGAACAATAAAATATTTATTTATCAAAATTCGAACAAAATATTTAATAGGATGCGTAAAATTGACGTAATTTAAAATGTGAATATCTGAGTATATGAAATTACATAGGATTTATGTTGAACAATAAAATATTTATTTATTAGAATTCGAACAAAATATTTAATAAGATGCACAAAACTGACATAGTTTTAAATGTGAATATCTGAGTATATGAAATTACATAGGCTTTATGTTGAACAATAAAATATTTATTTATCAAAATTCGAACAAAATATTTAATAGGATGCGCAAAATTGACATAGTTAAAAATGTGAATATCTGAGTATATGAAATTACATAGGCTTTATGTTGAACAATAAAATATTTATTTATCAAAATTCGAACAAAATATTTAATAGGATGCGCAAAATTGACATTGTTAAAAATGTGAATATCTGAGTATATAAAATTACATAGGCTTTCTGTTGAACAATAAAATATTTATTTATCAAAATTCGAACAAAATATTTAATAGGATGCGTAAAATTGACGTAATTTAAAATGTGAATATCTGAGTATATGAAATTACATAGGCTTTATGTTGAACAATAAAATATTTATTTATCAAAATTCGAACAAAATATTTAATAAGATGCACAAAACTGACATAGTTTTAAATGTGAATGTCTGAGTATATGAAATTACATAGGCTTTATGTTGACCAATAAAATATTTATTTATCAAAATCGAACAAAATATTTAATTGGATGTAGATTTTATAAACCATTTTATAACTTTTCACTAGGCACAGCATCTGTGAGACGGTAATGGACTACCGACTTGATGTAGTCGAATTCCTGCAAAATACGCCATGGCACGTCGGGCATAACATTCTCAAGCTGCAAAGGATTTCAACCGAGATCGTCGCAATGAATAAATCAAAACTTATCAAGTCGATTAACTCCACAGACATGAAAAAATTGAATAGACACCAAGATAAATTGTTGTTGTAGAGGAACATCCTATTCTACCCCGTAATGGATATGGTCTAGTTTATAAAAGACTGTGACCGGGGGCATACGTCTGCATACGTCACTAGACGAATCTATAACACTGTCAGCTCTCTGCCTTCGGGTGGAGGGCGCTCTCTGCTTCCGAGCAGAGAGCAATAACCCAGTCGTGGTTCCGCCGAAGGGTAGAAGCACGACTGGGGAATATTAGACAGACATTTTTTGGCCGGGCCATATAGCCCTGAAAGCCCAGTTATAAACTGACCATGTGTCATATGTTGCCCTTACTGGGAGGGACAGCTAAATAATGCATACGTCACTAGACGGATCTATGACACTGTCAGCTCTCTGCCTCCGAGCAGAAAGCACAAATCCAGTCGTGGTTCCGCCGAAGGGTAGAATCACGACTGGGGAAAAATAGACAGACATTTTTTAGCCTGGCTATATGGCCGGGAACACCCACAATAAAAAGACCTTGTGTCGCATATAACCTTACGTGGGAAGGTTGTTAAATACCGCATACGTCACTAAACGGAAGCATACGTCACTAGACGGACGCATACATCATAAGCGGAGACATTTTCTACTTGATCGTTATTCCTGTTACTATACGTTGATTGTTCTTGTACGTCTATTGGTTTATTATACTGTTGTATAATAAATCTTTTCTAATCTGTATTCAGTGTAAATTATTATTCTTACACCGTTCTTTTCCCTGTTATTCATTCCCGGGATATAACAGATTGGCGACGAAGATTTGGAAGTTACGTGGAGCTCCCTAAAATATCAGATTGACGACGAAGATTTGGCAATTACGTGGGGCTCGCCAAAATATCAGACTGGTAAAAAAGATTCGGCATTTACGCAAAGCTCGCCAAATATCAGTTTGGTGACCAAGATTTGGAAGGTTGACGCGAAAAGAAAAATAAGTTAAGGTAAGAGGTAGTATTTTTTTGTACCCCGTCATAAAAAAAAACTACGTTTATTTTTCTTGTCGAAGAGTATAACTTATTGGTCAGCTGTACATATAAAAAATATGAAACAATTAGCTGAATTCGCAAAGACGCTAGGAGGAGCGGTCCAACAGTTAATGCAACAACAGCAAAGCTAACAAAAACTACAAACAGAGCTCCAACAACAAATATTAATGCAACAGGAAAGCCAACAAAATTTACAAACGGATTTCCAACAACAAATGATACTTCAACAAGAGGTTTTGAAAAAAATGGTATTAAAGCAGGGCGAACCGAAAGAAGGTTCTAGAGTCTTCTCTGCAGAGGGTATTTCGAACTCTCTTAAAGAATTTATATACAATCCTGAAGAAGGAATTACTTTTCCTTCGTACTATAAAAGATATGAAACGATTTTTTCGAGACCGTGCAAAGCATGGACCGACGAGGTAAAAATAATGCTTCTATTACAAAAGATAGGAACTCAGGAGAATATGAAATACACAAACTTTATTTTATCGAATAAATACTGAAGACATTTCGTTCGACGAAACGGTCGAGATTTTGTCGAAAATGTTTGAAGAAAGGGAAAGTTTGTTCTATACACGATATAAGTGTTTAAATATCGTAAAAGAAGAACATAAAGACTTTGTTACGGACGCTGGAAAAGTTAACTCACAATGTGAACGATTTTAAATTAAAGACATCAAAGAAGTCATGTTTAAATGTTTAATCTTTGTACAAGAGTTAACGGCACCGAAAGATAAGGAAGTACATTCTAAGACTCTCACAAGGTTGGATCAGGATGCAGAAATAACGCTACAGAAAGTGTCGGAAGAATGCCAAAAATTGATAAAGATTAAAAGAGATAATGTTTGTATTGAAGAAAAAAGCGTTGCTTGAATTCATAAAGTTAAGCAACAGGCTTACGGAAAGGGAAATCCATACTGCAAAGCATGTGGCAAAACTAACCACGTCACAAGTAAATGTCATTTTAGAGATAAAATATGCTTGGAATGTCCGAAGAAGGGGCACAAAGCAGTGATGTATAGGAAAAAAAGGGACCGAAAGTCCAAAAGGATAAAACTGTGGTAATGAAGAAATTGACAAAGATTGCGGGACTAGAAAGTACGTGGACATAAAAATAAATGGACGAAATTTCACTTGTTTACTGGATACCGGAAGTGATATCTCTGCAGTAGATGAATATACCTTGGAAAAATAGGCTGACCAGAGTTACAGAAAACTAAAAAGATTGCAAGAGGCATTTCAGGTAATAAATTAAAATTCAAAGGTGAATTCTGCGCGAAAGTAACATTTGACGGCATAGTACACAAGATTAAAATCTATGTGATTTTAAGAAAGAATACAAATCTATTTGATATAGATTTAATCGTGTTAGTTAATTTATGGGAAAATCCCATGAATATGTTTTGCAGAAGAATAAATGCGTCAAATGTAGGAAAGTCGAAGCAGACTGAAAAATTCGTAACAGACTTTTCGGAGGAACTGGGTTGCCGTACACTAACTGAAGTGAAGTTTGAAATAACGGAGAACATTAAACCAGTGTTCAAACCGAAAAGGAAAGTTCCCTTTGCATCATTAGAGGCGACAGACAAAGAATTACAGAGATTGGAAAAAATGGAGTAATTCAAAATGTCTATGTAAGAAGAAGAATAACAAAAGAGTGTGCAGATTTTTCGACCGGAGTAAACAAATGCTTAAAAGATCACAAGTATCCACTCCCCACACCAGAGGAGATATTTTCAAAGTTAGATGGAGGAAATATCTTTTCAAAGATAGATCTATCAGAAACATATCTACAGGTCAAGGTCGAGGAAGAATGTTCAAAGTATTTGACAATAAACAGGATTATATAGATCGAAACGTCTACCGTTTGGTTTAAAAGTAGCACCTAGTGCATTCCAACAAATCACGGATACTATGTTATCGGGTCTTGATTATGCAATGGCGTACCTAGACGACATTTTGATTCAAAGCGAAAGTATAGAAGAGCATAAAACGCATGTCCGCGAAGTGTTGAAACGAATTAGGAATTATGGGTTCAAAGTAGGACCTGAAAAATGCGAGTTTTGCTTGGACAAGATTGAGTATTTAGGTCAAATTATCGATCGCAAAGGTAGCAAATCTAATCCAAACAGAACTGAAGCAATTAAAAATATGCCTATTCCAGATAATGTAACTAAGCTACAGTCATTTCTGGGGTTTGCAAATTATTATAACATCTACATTCCTAATATGCACGACCTAAGAGCACCCTTAAATAAATTATTGGAAAAAAATAAAAAGTGGTGTTGGACGAAGGAATGCGACGAAGCTTTTGAAAAAATCAAAACGTGCTTGTCAGATTTGGCGTTAATACATTTTGATCCGAAGAAAGAGTTAATTATAGCAACGAATGCAAGTGAATACAGCATTGTAGCTGTATTGTTACACAAATTCGAGGATGGCGCAACGAAACCTATCGCTCATGCTTCGAGAGCGTTGCTTCCAGCAGAAAAAAATTATAGCCAGATAGAAAAGGAAGCACTAGCTATAATTTATGCGGCAAAAATTCCACAGATTTATTTATGGGAGAGCGTTTGTGCTGCAAACCGACCATAAACCGTTATTATCAATATTTGGGTCGAAAAAAGGAGTACCGACTCATTCAGCGAACAGGCTACAAAGATGGTCTGTAATTTTGTTAAATTACAATTTCAAAATGAAATTTATTCCATCTAAAGAAATTTCACATGCGGATTGTCTGTCAAGACTGATTCAAAAAAAGCCTAAGTTGCTAGAAAAAATGGTGATAGCAGCACTGAAAGAAAAAAAGGAACTAAAGGATGTACTAGTAAACACCGTTAGCGTATTACCGGTAACGCCGGAAGAAATTGAAAAAATGGCGAAAACAGATGACTATATTGATAAAATGATTAAGCAAGGGAAAGGAATTTAAGAAAATAAAGGAGGAAAAATTTCACCATTTTAAATTTGTAACGAGACACTGATGTATGGTGAGAGAGTGGTAATACCAAGGGTATTAAGAAAAAGGATTTTAAAAGAATTTCATTTGGGTTATCCAGGCATGTCACGAATAAAGTCCTTAATGAGGAGTTATGTGTACTGGCCTAGAATGGACCAAGATATCGAAGAATTGGTGGAACAGTGTAAAGGCTGTTAGCTAGCCGCTAAATCCCCACCCATAAAAACGCAGCCGTGGCTTAAAACGGATGTGCCGTGGTCACGAATACATGGGGACTATGCAAGACCAATAAAAGGAGAATATTATCTAATCATGGTCGATTGTTTTTCCAAATGGCCTGAAGTATATAAATTCAAGCGACCAAGAGCGGCAAACACGATAAAGGCTTTAAATGAAGTATTTAGTCGGCTGGTGGTGCCAAAAACAATCGTAAGTGATAACGGTATCATGTTCACAGGATCTGAGTTTAAGAGTTATTGCGATACGTTTGCTATGGAACACGTAACGACATCTGCATGTAATCCGAGGTCAAATGGGCAGGCGGAAAGGTTCGTCGATACATTCAAAAGAGCAATGAGAAAAGCGGACGGAATCGACACTGATGATAAAAAGATTCAAACTTTTTTGATGGTGTAGAGGATTACACCAAATCACAATATCAATGGTAATTTATCACCTGCGGAGGTAATGAATGCAAGAAAGATTAGATCAATATTTGATAGGCAGGAAAGGAAAAAGACCTTGAGAAAACCAAACTCGGATACAAAATATTTCAAAGGTGATAAAGTTTTCTTTAAAACTCTCGGTCAGGAAAGTGTTTGTGGGAAGACGGAATGGTAAGTCGGAGAATCGGTAAAGTGATCTATATTGTGCAAGGACAGAAGTTTGTCTGAAAAAGACACCTAAATCAGTTAAGACCTCGATTCGTGGAAACCGTCAATAAGGAATATGAGATACCAATGGCGGTATTATTCGATACGTTTGAAATTAAACCACCCGCGAACGTGGAAGTACCGATGGAGGTAACTAATGAATCTCCAGAAAGTGAGGACACAAGGAGAAGTAAGAAAAGGAAAGAAAACAAAACACCTATGCCCAGATCCCAAATGAAAAAAATATTGAGCAAAATTCCATGAAGAATTTAGCTCGGGGGGAGGTGTTGTAGAGGAACATCCTATCCATTACGGAAATGGATATGGTCTAGTCTATAAAAGGCTGTGACTAGGGGCATACGTCAGCATACGTCACTAGACGGAAGCATACGTTACTAGACCGACGCATACGTCATAGGCAGACATTTTCTACTTGATAGTTATTCCTGTTACTATACGTTGATTGTTCTTGTACGTCTATTGGTTTATTGTACTGTTGTATAAACCTCTTCTAATCTGTATTCAGTGTAAAGTATTATTCTTACACCATTCTTTTCCCTGTTATTCCTTCTCGGTATATAACAATTTTATTTCTGATTTTTTTTTAATAACCAAGATAAATTAACATAGATTATTGGATTAAAATTGCAGATAACAATACTGGAACATGCCACGAAACAAAGGAGCATCAGACCTATCCGAATTTCAGCGAGGGCGTATCGTGGCCAGCACAAAGGTGGTCTTAGTCAAAGAAAAATATCTGAAAATCTTTTAATACGCTTTCTACTGTTAATAGCGGATGTGCGTTGTGGTGCAGTGGATAACGGCTCGGAACGAGAAATTGGGGAGCCGAGTTCGAATTCCAGTTGAATTCATTGTATTCACTTACGCGCAAATACCCTTGGGAAAGGTATTAATCCGTCTCTTTCTTCCAGTTATGGGCTAAATTTGGGTTCTATATCCTTGACTGGCAACCAGTCTACCGCAGAAAGCAATGGCAACCTCCTGCGGGATAATCTTCTACCCAGTCAGTCATGACTCTTTCGAGACATGATCGCTCAAGCGTGTTTCACGTATGGCACTTAACTGACTGACTAACTGTTAATAGAGTGATCTTACAATTCACCAGTGAGGTTGAGACAAAATGATATTCAATAAATTTCCATGGCCTAGTCAGTCTCCGGACATTTACTCTTTTGAACACCTTTGGGGAATATTCGATCGAAAACTCCGCAAAATGAACAGGAAGCCGTCTTCTAAGCCCGAACTTTGAGGATTATTGCGTGAAAGATTGCAAGAAATCTCTCAAGATGATATTCGTGAACTCATCGCTAGCATGCCTAGAAGGGTCCTTGTATTAAAAAAAAACAAAAACAAAGTTGATGTCAACCAAGTATTATGTATTAAATGTATGATTATTATTTATAATTACTGCATTTATAATTACTGCATTTGTATGAATTACTTGTTTTAAGAAAATAATTGCTTGTTTAACAAAATAATTACTTGTTTAACAAAATAATTGCTTGTTTAACAAAATAATTGCTTGTTTAACAAAATAATTACTTGTTTAACAAAATAATTGCTTGTTTAATAAAATAATTACTTGTTTAATAAAATAAACGCTTTCTGTGAGCGTCTATTCAATTCTGTCATGTCTGTGTGCATAAATCAAACAATACAAAAAAAGTTTGTCCCTCCAACTTTTTATTCAGCTTTTGTAACTTTTGATTGCAGAGTGACACGAACGCGCAAAAAACAAAAAACAAAAAAAACAAAAACGAAGCTAGAATTTTTTGAAGAAAACTGTTAATAATAATTTTCCTTCTCTTCACTTTCAGGGTATATAAGTTGACTTTGTGCATGAAATATTCGAACAATAATCTTTCTCAAAATGGCTTCGTCAACCAAGGAAAAGTCATTTTACATGGCGGTCTATTTCACCAACAAATCATACACAGTATTGCAAGCAAACTTTCGGAAAAATTTCCAGGTTGTCATACTCCTTTAAAAAGAAGAAATTTTACTGAGTTCAGGTCAGAGAGTATGGGCTGGTACAAAAAATGAACTCTAAAAGTCTAAGGGAATCTTATTCTGGTCGAGGATGAGTACTAGAACATAAAAGAATATTGATTCTGTACAAAATTTGAATCTCCAGATATTTTTGTAAGGTGGGGGTATCTCAAGTATAATGTGTACCAGAACAACCCTCAAATGATTACTGAACTGAAGGCAGCAATCACAGCAAAAATCGGAGAAAATTCCAAAGAGGAATGTGGCGGAATAATTGACGATTTTGCGCAAGATTTGCAAGTCGGTCTCCAAAGTCGCATTGGAAGCATATTTTGGAAATACTGTGGCCTTTATGCAATTTAATTAAAATTTTGAGGAATGATTGGAAACAGATTGAAGTGTAAATCCACTAAATTATTTTTTACCATTTTTTATTTTATAATCTTATCGCCCCAAGCCAGGTATTATATTGCCACTGTTGTGCAGGGGGTTACGTAGGAGGAAAGTTATGAAAAGGAGTGACAGAATAAAAGGGGTGTCAGGAAGCGGGTAGGAGAGGGATGAGAATACTGCAGAAATGAGATGAGATATGGGAGAGAGAGAGAGAGAGAGAGAGAGAGAGAGGGGGTGCACGTTAGTGAGATAGGAGATGACTATTGACTTTACATTTAAATTCTTGCCACAGGGGGTGTCAGGAAGCGGGTAAGAGAAGGATGAGAATACTGAAGAAATGAGATGAGATATGGGAGAGAGAGAGAGAGAGAGAGAGGGTGCACGTTAGTGAGATAGGAGATGACTAGTGACTTTACATTGAAATTCTTGCTACTGTTTTACAGGGTGTTACATAGGAGGAAAGTTATGAGAATAAGTGACAGGTTATAGGGGGTGTTAGGAAGTGGGTAAGAGAACGATGGGAATACTGATTAGAGTGGAGTGGACGGAGAAAAGAGCATGAGAGAGAGGATGCATGTTAGTGAGATAGGAGATGACTAGTGACTTTACATTTAAATTCTTGGAGATTGTAGCTGTCGGGTAAGCAAGTAAATGAAAAGGGAATTCCACAGGCGGGAAGTGCAAGAAAAGAAGCTGGTGAAGTAGAATTTGTGTTTACATTTTATCGGTTTCACAGTAAAAGTGTGGGACCTAGTTGCTAATCTTGTGGCTCGAGTAAACTCATATATAGGGGCACCCAGTGAACCAAGTTCATTAGAGCAGAAACCTTGAAAGTATTTGTAGAAGAGACACAAGGAAGTCACATTGCGTTGTTGAGAAAGTGACTGTATCAGAGCTGCCAAGTCGGGATCGATCACATTGCAGATCCTCCGTTGGATTTTGTCAAGGACCCCTATGTGGGTAGCAGGAGCTCCCGACCGGATATATCAGCAGTAATCAATGCACGGGCGGATGGTAGATTTGTATATGTGCAGGATTGTTTCAGCCGGGAAACACTTCCTGGCCCTGCACAGAGAACCGACCTTCTTAGCAGCCGATGTAGGTATGGATTCTATGTAGACATTGCACTTGAGGTCTGTTGTGAGATTTAACCCGACGAGGAGCAGTGTTTTGAAAATAACTGGATATTGTATAATATTCTTGAGTAATGTTGGGGGGGGGGGTCTCCCAGTAAGATGTTTTATGTCAGAATTAACTTTCCAAATTACGTTTATTCTATCCATCCGAGAAATTTCGATTGTCAATCGAGTCGTTGTCAAGAATTGCATGTTTTCAGTTTTATATTTTATTAGGTGTGTGTATTTAGCTCAAGAACAATTCGACAGTCCGATCCAAGATTTCATCATTAACTTGACTGTCAAGTTTTGGCTAGCTGCTGATAGTGTCAGCTGAAATGTGTGTGCAAAGAAGTGACGACCATGAACCCTCTCAAATAATTTGCAGCCAAGGCTTTCATGCTCAAAGAATTCTTCTCACGTTTAAAGAACTAATTAGATAAAAGCAGTCCACGAAAAAACAATATCGTTCAAAAGCAGCATAGGACAAATAGAAGAGACGGAGATAACCTAAAGAAAGCCAGAGTTCTCTCTTCCCTGAAAACATGCGATGGTTGCAGATGTCTTTTCATATCCAACTTTGGACTACATTCATACACAGAAAGTTGTTGAGTAGCATCTCAAAACTCGACAACAAGTTCCACCAAAGTCAATGACATCCCATTCTGACGTATTTTACTCTGATGGAACTAATTTCACATCACGTGTGAAGATGTCAAACTAAATGTAAATAGGCAATTATTGATAGACACTTTGATGTACGATCGTCTGTGAAGAAAGATACCTCCACCCAAAAAATATGTGCGTATGAATTCAGTTTGTCTATTATAGATGACGTTATTTTTAAGTGACTTGAAATTACTTAAAGCAGATTAAGAAGCACCAGAATTTAAAAAAAACATGCAGTTCTTTATAACGACTACAGAGACAGTAAAAAGTTCTTAAGAAAACGCAATAAATACTCTTTGGAAATTCAAGTCTGACATAACTTAGTCAGAAGTTAGAAAAATTAGACAAAAATGTTGGACAGAAGGACCTTGTCAATATTGTTAAATAAAACTGATGTGAAAGAATTTTTGCTGCCTAAACACACGTTATATATATATATATGATTAGTAAATTGGTAGGATTTTTGCGTTTTTGCAAAAGGATAAAATTCTTGTTATAGACAAATTTATACGTTAAAGTTAAAAGACTAAATTTCGTAATATGGTTCTAAACATGTAAATGTATAATATCAGTTTTAATTCACAGTACTTTTGTCATTTTGCATTTTAATGTCTGTAAAATAAAATAATATGATTAACGTTTTTGGCTGCCAGTGCTTCAAGCACTACGTTAACTCCAAGGTCTCTTTTATCCAATTTAACGGTGGCATGAAGGGTAATAGAATTACCAATCTTGCTACCCCCATTGACCTAACCGATGCCGTAACAAAATCTTATGCTGATCAGACAGTAACCGATATGAATGGCCGTTTTCTTAATATCGATGTCCTTTCTCTTCTTTCTTATGCCGCTACGAAGGCGTATGTTGATACTTTTAAGAATATGATGGATTCTCGTATTATTAATTTAGCCAATCGGATAGATCCTAAGGACGCATTATCGAAAAGATATTTAGATCAATCATTCGTTCCTTCTGGTTAACCAATCAACATGGCTGGTTTAGAAACCCCGAGGTTGAAGACGGACGCAGTGATAAATGAATATGTTAATTTTCGTGGTTTTAATGAGAACATGAATGGTAATAGAATAACAAATTTATGTACACCCACTGGTACAACCGATGGAGCAACTAAAAAGTACGTAGATGATAAGAAGTTTACTGGAAACATGCATTACTACTCGTATTACAAATTTATTGAAACCATCATGATGCTACAACAAAAGGATATGTAAATTTACGCGTTTTAGATAATATTTTTCATGGAGATAAAAAAAAATCGTAATATATACAGTAGCGGCCATAATATAAGGAACGGAAACAACAAAGACATAAATATGTGTATTAATCAAATTTCTTGATAGCGATAATGAGTTTTTTTATCTTCAAAAGAAAGCGTTTTGCGTGTAGAATTTGCCATATTGCTTAAAAATAACGTCCTAATGATAAATGAAGTTTTACTTATTGTTGAAAAGCTCCATCGAGTTTTTTAACAATGTAAATTAAAAGTTTATGCAAATTATTAACATCGTTCCTTAACTTTTGTCCAGTAGCTTATTTCCTTTGTTCTATTTAATCTTTATTTAAAACAAATCTATTATGTAAATTTTTTTGACCGATGCAGTGACAAAGGAATATGTTGATTTTCGTGGTTTTAATGAATGGGAATAGAATAACATATTTTGGTACACCCACTGGTACAACCGATAGAACAACTAAAATGTACGTAGATGATAAGAGATTTACTAGAAACATGAAATCTGATCGTATTTATTGAAGCCATCAGCTTCTAAATAAAAAGAATTTACGCGTTTAATGTAATGTTTTTGATTGAGATATGAAAAATCGTAATATATATAATCACTCTTAGCTAAATATTCTTCACATGTATGTTATTTAGTTTGTTTCTGTAACTTTAATAATTCTTCTTGGATGTTAATGGTTACGATACTCATTCTTCTTGGATGTTAATGGTTACGATACTCATTCTGCACAGACATGACAGAATTGAATAGACGCTCACAGAAAGCGTTTATATTATTAAACAAGTAATTATTTTATTAAACACGTAATTATTTTACTAAACAAGTAATTTATACAAGTGAAGTTATTATAAATGGTCATACATTTAATAACTTATACTTAGCTTTGCTTTTTTTAATGCAAAGACCCTTCTAGGCATGCTAGCGATGAGTTCACGAATATCATCTTGAGAGATTTCCTGCCATGTTCCTAAAAGTTCAGGTTTAGAAGAAGACTTCCTGTTCTCTTTGCGGAGTTTTTGCTCTAATATGCCCAAAGGTGGTAAATAGGGTTAATATTCGGGAACTGATTTGGCCATGGAAGTTTCTTGATCCCATTTTGTCTCAATCGCTTTGCTGAATTGTACGACCACTCTATTAACAGTAGAATGGCGTATTGATAGATTTTCAAATATTTTTCTTTGACTAAGACAACCTTCATGTTAGCCCAAGATACGTGCTCACTGAAATTCGGATAGGTCTGATGTTCTTTTGTTTCGTGGCATGTTCCAGTATTGTTATCTGTAATTTTAATCAAATTATCTATGTTAATTTATCTTGGTTATTAAAACAAATCAGAAATAAAATTTATCTTTGTGTCTATTCAAATTTCTCATGTCTGTGTATATTATAGTATTCATTCTGAAATTAGTCAGAACAGTCCTTTAAAAATATTCCGATGATTAAACCATTTCCTTTATAATCACCCTCGTAATAATTCCCATCAGGTCCAGGAAAGGTGTAAGAGCGAATAAGAATACCATCTTCTTTAGGAAATATTTTCATTCTATTACCTTGTTACTTTTTGTAGAACTCTTTACCTACTAACTTCTCCATGCAAGTACTATCAGCACAACTCCCATACCGAGAGCTGGAAGATCAATTTTAAAAAGAAAGGGTGCTACATTAGATGCGATACTTTGAGAAATTCACCTTCTTGATTGACTATTCTCTTAGTTATATTTAGCTTAACAGTTTCCTTAGAACGTAGGCTTACGGCCATATCACGTTGAATACACCGGTTCTCGCTCAATCACCGAAGTTAAGCCATATGGAGCCTAGTCAGTGCTTAGATGGATGACCGCTGGGGAATACCAGGTGCTGTAAGCGTTTAGTGACTGATGTGCGTTGTGGTGCAGTGGATATCGGCTAGGAAAGAGAAATCGGTGAGCCGAGTTCGAGTTCTTAATTCCAGTTGAATACCCTGCATTCACTTAAGCACCGGTACTCTTGGGAAAGGTATTAATCCGTCCCATCCCTCCAGTTATGGGTTAAATAACAAGGGTAGGACTTGGGGACCTTGCTCTTAAAAACAAATCTCAATGACTCTTGATACTCGAAAAGAAGAATGTTGTAAAATAAAATAACCTTATTCAAAATCAGTGGTTATGACCTTAAATGATCCCATAAGGATTGATAGGTCGTTAAACAAACAAACAAATCCTTAAGACATTTTTCTTGAGCCTCAGATAAATGAATAACGTGACTACCATTTTGTTCTTGAGGTGGAAGAGTAATAGTAACTGTCTTACCCATTTAAAGAGCCTTAGTTATAACGTCAAGATGATTTGTTAAATCCACTGACTTAATGTACATCTTCTATATCAAATGATATAGAAATATTTTCTCCTCTGAAACTAATTAACTGTTATGTCGCCAAGTATAAATGAATAACTCAACAACAGAATCAGAATATAAGTTGTATTCCGCGGAAAGACGGTTAGTATGTACAGAAATGATTAGTAATATTTACAATAGAAAAGATACAAGAGTCCAATCCGTCGTAAGATGTGTGTATACGTGATTACTTTCGGTACGCCACCGGAAGTGTGACTAACTCTTCACTGACTCGCACTGACTCTTCAGTAACTCATTAGAGACTCTCAAGTGACTCTCTACGGCTCATTATTTAGCTGTCCCTCCCAGTAAGGGCAACATATGACACACAGTTTATATCTGGGCTTTCCGGGCTATATGGCCCGGCCAAAAAATGTCTGTCTATTTTTGCCCAGTCGTGCCTCTACTCTTCGTCGGAACCACAACTAGGTTAATGCTCTCTGCTCGGAAGCAGAGAGCGCCCTCTACCCGAAGGCAGAGTGCTGACAGTGTCGTAGAGTCGTCAGTCTAGTGACTCTCTACGACTGTATTTACTAGCCTTCCCACGCAAGGCTGGATGTGACACATGGTCATTTTATAGTGGGTATTCCCGGCCATATAGCCGGGCCAAAAAATGTCTGTCTATTTTTGCCCAGTCGTGGTTCTACCCTTCGGCGGAACCACGACTGGGTTATTGCTCTCTGCTCGGAAGCAGAGAGCGCCCTCCACCCGAAGGCAGAGAGCTGACAGTGTCGTAGAGTCGTCAGTCCAGAGACTCTGGACGACTCCTCCGTAGAGAATCCACCATTGCTATATATAGCAATGGGAACAGTCCATTTGTAGTCAAATAGGAGCGGCGCCCTAACATTAACTTACCATCTTGATCAGTGATAGTGATATCAAAATAGGGAATTTCAGTGTACTTAATAGCTAAATAAATAGATTTAGTGGGTACGGATGTTATTTTCTCTCCTGGTCTTGATTTCGGGAAGAAGCTATAGATTGTTTGATTATCCATAACGTTTTTTATAGCTTCCACAAATAAAATTCAAATTTACATGAATTTGGTTAATAAGCATGATGTTAGCTGCCGATGAAAGACCCTTAAGGGCTCCTGGTTAGCGAACGTGTAACTTAACTAACTCTGGCGTTAATTCTACTAGATAGTCAGAAGATATATCAACTTGGAAAGTGGTTATATTACCCTTCATTGAAAACTTCTCAGGGTCAAGAGAAGGCATGAGACCTTTAATAATTGACTCAATTTGTTCGATTTCATATGTTCCAGTAGGGATAGTAATTGTTTAATTATCGATACGTAACCAAAAGTCTTTAACATTCGGAAAGAGTAGCAAGTTGATAAACTTAGAAGTGATATCCTCGAATTTTTAAGTTTGAGTATAGGGCTAAAATACAACCTTTCATGGAACGTATTCATAGACTAAACTATCGCCCGGTTCACACTCCACCCCCATCTATTGAACAGGTGAAGAGGCTCATCCCTTGTTTCCTGTTTAGGATGTGGTTTCCGTCTTTCTCTTTTCCATTCTTTTTACCCTTACGTAGCCCCCTGCGTTACCGCCTTGCTTGGGGTGATATGATTAAAAAAAAAAAAATGTTCAACAGACGATTCATTATATGAGTAGGGAATATAAAATTGAACAATATTTTTTCTACAACGACCACAATTTACGGGTCGAGATAGGTCAATAAATAAGAAGACATTAGGTGCTTCTCATGCTTCCTTGCAGAACTGGTTAAATTAAACTTTAGTAATATTAGTTGATACGTAATCATTATAAATGTGGTTAATATTTTTATCGTCTTTGAAAATACATAAAAAGGTTAGCATTCTCTCTAATAGTTTTACGAGATAAGTTAAAATAATTCTGACATAAAACATCTTACTGAGAAACCCCAAAACAACATTACTCATAAATATTATAATAAATCTGTCTAGATTTTCAAGTAACTTAGTGAATTTACACTTCAACCTGTGTACAATCATTCCTCAAAATTCTTATTAAATTAGTCGATTTGCATAAAAGCCACGATATTTTCAAAATATGCTGCAAATGGATGATTGTTATCTAAATTATGCAGAAATAAAAATAACATTGTGTAATCTAATAATTACGGGTGACGACTTTGAGTGAGAAATACATTCGATTTCTTAAAATCACCTAAGTCATCGAAACGGTCTCCTTTAAAATTAGGTGGAGTCCCTATCTCTGAGTGAAAGTACAGCGAACCTTATTGTTATGCGGTTCTTGTTTCCTGCACACCCTTAGTGTGTCAACTATTGAGTAACCAGACCTAAAACAACCTTGGAACTTCTTTTAGGCGGGTTGGAAAAGTGTATTTGTGTAAACGTGTAAATTGTTATAATCCAATCCGACCTTGAGGTGTAAATTTAAAAGTAAGGTTGTCTTACTCCAATTACTTTTTCAAACTATAAGTGATATAACACTTCTTTTTTTTTTTTTTTTTTTTAATCATATCACCCCAAGCAAGGCGGTAACGCCACTGATGTGCAGGGGGCTACATAAGAGTGAGAAGATTAGAAAAGAGAAAAACCGGAAACCGCATCCTAAACAGGAAACAAGGGATAAGCCACTTCACCTGTTCAATAGACGTGGGTGGAGTGTGAACCGGGCGATAGTTTAGTCTATCTACTCCAATTAGTTTAGTCTATCTACTCCAATTCTTAGGGATAAATAATTATTCTTCCTCGAAGAAGATAAATCAAACGCTGTAATCATCGTTATATACTAATAATTTAATTTTTGGAAAAAACAATACCCATAAGTTTTGAGAGTTTGGTTATTAAAATTAAATTAAGTAGAAGTAATATTTGACACTTTGATTTTAGAACCCTCGACATTGAATTTTTCCGAAATAAATTTATAATATAGTGATTCGAAAGTCAAAAGATTCAGAAAATGTCAATTGTCGCGCTCTGGGTAATAAACTGTTGTCATCCTGGATTAAAAGTATCGTTGAGATTAATAAAATATAACAATATTAGATTTAAAACGTATTGAATAATTACCATTTTCCCTAAAACTTGTTGTTTGAGTCTTCATATGAACGTCGACATACTCTTTAGAAGCTTCGTGAAGTGTTAGAGTGATTTTTTTTAATCGTTTCACCCCAAGCAAGGCATTCCATTGCCACTATTGCGCTTGGGGCTACATAGGGGAAGGTAAATAGAAAGAGTGGTTAGATATAGGAAATGTCAGAAGGGAGGTGATAGATAGTTGGGAGGATGGGAAGAGTGTTTGAAAGAATGGAGGCGAGTTACTGTATTAGGAGGTGTCTATTGACCTTACATGTAAACTCCTGGAGATTGTAGCCGTCGGGGAAGCAGTCATGTGGAAGGGAATTCCAGAGTCGGGAAGTACGAGAAAAGAAACTGTTGGAGTAGAAGTTGCAGTTGCATTTTATCGGTTTCACTGTAAAAGGATGGGACCTAGTTGCTAATCTAGTATCTCGTGCAAATTCGAACCTAGGGGGCACCAGTGATCTAAGTTCATCGGGACAGAAGCCATGGAAGTATTTATAGAAGAGACACAGGGAAGCCACCTCGCGCCAGTGAGAGAGAGACTGCAAGCGGTCTGCCAAGTCAGTATCGATCACATTACAGACCCTCCGCTGTACCTTGTCGAGAAGCCCAAGGAGAATAGCAGGGGCACCCGACCAGATATGGTAACAGTATTCAATGCACGGGCGGATGGTAGATTTATCAATGTGCAGGATAGATTCAGACGGAAAAAACCTCCGGGCCCTGCACAGAGAACCGACTGTCATAGCAACGGAGTTAGCAATGGATTCGATATAGTCATTCCACTTGAGGTTCGCTGAAAGTGTGAGACCAAGGAGGCGCAGTGTTTTACTCTCTGGGAGGCAAGCCTGGTCCATGCTAATGGGAGGTAGGTGCGGTTGTCTATGATGGCTAATTGATAGTAGCTTCGTTTTAGAAGCATTAAAGCTTACGAGCCATTTCTTACCCAAGTCCACTACGGATTGGAGGCCCTTTCCAAGCTCGGCTGCAAGGTTAGCTTTGTCGCCCACAGCAGATTTTTGATCGAGGCGAGAGTAAACAGTGGTGTCATCGGCGTACATATCTACTTGGGATATTATGGTATCGGGGAGATCATTAATGCAGATCAGAAAGAGCGTAGGGCCTAGGATAGAGCCTTGAGGTTCACCCGCGTTCGTATGGTAGCTATGGGAGGCATGTCCGTTTAATACCACTTTCAATGTGCGGTTAGATAGGAATGACTGGATTAGTTCAAACAATTGTCCAGCTATACCATATCTCCGCAGTTTGCATAGAAGGCCAATATGCCAAACTCTGTCGAACACTTAATAGCGGCCATAATATAAGGAACGAAAACAACAAAGCCATAAATATATGTATTACTGAAAAAGTAATCCATGATTAGCAATGAAATTTTTATTGAATAAGGATTAGGGTGTAATGCATAAATATTATACAAAGTTACAAAAATTTACATAATAGTGTTTTTTTAAATAATGATTAAATGGAACAAAGGAAATAAGCTACTGGACAAAAGTTAAGGAACGATGTTAATAATTTGCATAAACATTTAATTTACATTGTTAAAAAACTCGATGGAGCTTTTCAACAATAAGTAAAACTTCATTTATCATTAGGACTTTATTTTTAAGCAATATGGCAAATTCTATACGCAAAACGCTTTCTTTTGAAAATAAAAAAACTCATTGTCGGTAACTATCAAGAAATTTGATTAATACACATATTTATGTCTTTGTTGTTTCCGTTCCTTATATTATGGCCGCTACTGTATATATTACGATTTTTTTATATCTCCATGAAAAATATTATCTAAAACGCGTAAATTTACATATCCTTTTGTTGTAGCATCATGATGGTTTCAATAAATTTGTAATACGAGTAGTAATGCATGTTTCCAGTAAACTTCTTATCATCTACGTATTTTTAGTTGCTCCATCGGTTGTACCAGTGGGTGTACATAAATTTGTTATTCTATTACCATTCATGTTCTCATTAAAACCACGAAAATTAACATATTCATTTATCACTGCGTCGGTCTTCAACCTCGGGGTTTCTAAACCAGCCATGTTGATTGGTTAACCAGAAGGAACGAATGATTGATCTAAATATCTTTTCGGTAATGCGTCCTTAGGATCTATCCGATTGGCTAAATTAATAATACGAGAATCCATCATATTCTTAAAAGTATCAACATACGCCTTCGTAGCGGCATAAGAAAGAAGAGAAAGGACATCGATATTAAGAAAACGGCCATTCATATCGGTTACTGTCTGATCAGCATAAGATTTTGTTACGGCATCGGTTAGGTCAATGGGGGTAGCAAGATTGGTAATTCTATTACCCTTCATGCCACCGTTAAATTGGATAAAAGAGACCTTGGAGTTAACGTAGTGCTTGAAGCACTGGCAGCCAAAAACGTTAATCATATTATTTTATTTTACAGACATTAAAATGCAAAATGACAAAAGTACTGTGAATTAAAACTGATATTAAACATTTACATGTTTAGAACCATATTACAAAATTTAGTCTTTTAACTTTAACGTATAAATTTGTCTATAACAAGAATTTTATCCTTTTGCAAAAACGCAAAAATCCTACCAATTTACTAATCATATATATATATATAACGTGTGTTTAGGCAGCAAAAATTCTTTCACATCAGTTTTATTTAACAATATTGACAAGGTCCTTCTGTCCAACATTTTTGTCTAATTTTTCTAACTTCTGACTAAGTTATGTCAGACTTGAATTTCCAAAGAGTATTTATTGCGTTTTCTTAAGAACTTTTTACTGTCTCTGTAGTCGTTATAAAGAACTGCATGTTTTTTTAAATTCTGGTGCTTCTTAATCTGCTTTAAGTAATTTCAAGTCACTTAAAAATAACGTCATCTATAATAGACAAACTGAATTCATACGCACATATTTTTTGGGTGGAGGTATCTTTCTTCACAGACGATCGTACATCAAAGTGTCTATCAATAATTGCCTATATACATTTAGTTTGATATCTTCACACGTGGTGTGAAATTAGTTCCATCAGAGTAAAATACTTTCAGAATGGGATGTCATTGACTTTGGTGGAACTTGTTGTCGAGTTTTGAGATGCTACTCAACAACTTTCTGTGTATGAATGTAGTCCAAAGTTGGATATGAAAAGACATCTGCAACCATCGCATGTTTTCAGGGAAGAGAGAACTCTGGCTTTCTTTAGGTTATCTCCGTCTCTTCTATTTGTCCTATGCTGCTTTTGAACGATATTGTTTTTTCGTGGACTGCTTTTATCTAATTAGTTCTTTAAACGTGAGAAGAATTCTTTGAGCATGAAAGCCTTGGCTGCAAATTATTTGAGAGGGTTCATGGTCGTCACTTCTTTGCACACACATTTCAGCTGACACTATCAGCAGCTAGCCAAAACTTGACAGTCAAGTTAATGATGAAAGCTTGGGTCGGACTGTCGAATTGTTCTTGAGCTAAATACACACACCTAATAAAATACAAAATTGGAAACATGCTATTCTTAACAACGACTCTATTGACACTCGAAATTTCTCGGATGGATAGAATAAACGTACTTTGGAAAGTTAATTCTGACATAAAACATCTTACCGGGTGACCCCAAAACAACATTACTCATAAGTATTATAATAAATCTAACAAATATCCAATTATTTACAAGTAATTTAGCGAATTTGCACTTCATTCTGTGTGTAATCCTTCCTCAAAATTCTTATTAAATTGGTCGCTTTGCATAAAAGCCACGATATTTTTAAAATATGCTGTAAATGGATGATTGTTATCTAAATTATGCAGAAATGAAAATAACATTGAAATCTCATTTTAACGAATATATTTAAGAAAATTACACAAAAATATCTTCAAATACTAAAAAGTAAATTTATTCAATAAAATCGCAATTAGCTTCAAGCACGACTTCCAGATGACTTCGGTATCTACTGCAATACCTTTGGAGAGGTTACTTGTTTGAATTGGGGAATGATGCCATAATATTTACCCTCATTTTATCTTTTGTTTTTAAGAGGAGTATTTCTCAACTGCGCCGGACACATAATAAACAAGGGGCTTGCAGGCCAGATGAAATATGCGGTCTCAGAAATGGTCTGAGACCTATGACTGGGTTCTCCTGCTTGTGTGGCATTGTAAAGAATCCTGTGTTTTCCAACAGCAACCCTCTTGACCAAGGGAAGCATTAACTTCTGAAGATATTTCATGTTAGCTTCCGCATTGAGCCAGAGGGCTTCATAATTAAATATTTTCTTATCAAAACGATCAGAATTTTCTGAACTGCTGTACCTTCGTAATCACTGTAAAACTCGTTCAACTCTTTTTCGAATCCTCAGCACTATTCTCAGATTGACATCTAAACACAGTGAAATGTTTGAATCGGAGTTTTCAGCGCGAAAGCCAAGCAGCACATTATGCTGTTTCCAAATTTCTCGTGAAGTGAATTGTGTCATTGTGTTGGTTTTCTCACAAGCGGTTTCCAACTAACACTTCTACACAAACATGACAGAACTGAATAGACACCAAGATTTTATTTCCGATTTTTTTAATAACCAAGATAAATTAACGTAGATTATTTGATTAAAATTTCAGTGAACAATATTGGAACATGCCACGAACCAAAGGAGCATCAGACCTATCCGAAGGACGTATCATTGGGCCAACATGAAAGTGGTCTTAGTGAAAGAAAAATATCTGAAAATCTTTCAATACCCCTTTCTACTGTTAATAGAATGATTGTACAATTCACCAGAGAGGTTGAGACAAAATGGGATCAATAAACTTCCATGACCAAGTCACTCCCCGCATATTAACCCGATTGAACACATTTGGGGCAAATTAGATCGAAAACTCCGCAAAAAGAACAGGAAGCCATCTTCTAAACCTGAACTTTTAGGATTATTGCGTGAAACATGGCAAGAAATCCCTCAAGATGATATTCGTGAACTCATCGTTACCATGCCTAGAAGAGTACTTACATTAAAAAAAGCAAGGGGGTACCAACCAAGTATTAGTTATTACATTTATAACCATTTATAATTACTTCCTTTTTATAAAGTACTTATTTACTAAAATAATGACTTGTTTACTAAAATAGTTACTTGTTTAATAAGATAGTTATTTGTTTAATAAAATTGTTACTTGTTTAACAACATAATAAAATAGTTACTTTTTTTAATCATATCACCCCGAGCAAGGCGGTAACGCCACTGATGTACAGGGGGCTACGTAAGAGTGAAAAGATTAGAAGAGAGAAAGCCGGAAACCACATCCTAAACAGGGAACAAGGGATGAGCCTCTACACCTGTTTAATAGACGTGGGTGGAGTGTGAACCATGCGATAGTTTAGTCTATCTACTACAATTGAAAAAAAAAAAGAAGAAAAGTGAAAAGATTGGAAAAGAGAAAACCGGAAACCACACCCTAAACAGGGAACAAGGGATGAGCCTATACACATGTTCGATAGACCTGGGTGGAGTGTGAACTGGGCGATAGTTTAGTCTATCTACTCCAATTGAAAAAAAAAAGAAGAAAAGTGAAAAGATTGGAAAAGAGAAAACCAGAAACCACATTACTTGCTTAATAAAATTGTTACTTGTTTAATAAAATAGTTACTTGTTTCATAAAATGCTTACTTGTTTCATAAAATAATTACTTGTTTAATAAAATAAACGGTTTCTGTGAGCGAATATTCAATTCTGTCATGTCTGTGTATACTTTGCAGTCAACAAAATCAGATACAAAGAAATCGTATGCTCCAATTAAAACTATAAAATGGTAAAAAGTTACACATCACATCACATCACATCACATCTATCTATCTATCTATCTATCTATCTATCTATCTATCTATCTATCTATCTCATTCTTTTCATATCTATCTATCTATCTATCTATCTATCTATCTATCTATCTATCTATATATATATATATATATATATCTGAGTCTGTTTCTATCTATCTATCTATCTATCTATCTATCTATCTATCTATCTCATTCTTTTCATATCTATCTATCTATCTATCTATCTATCTATCTATCTATCTATCTATCACAGTCTGTTTCTTTCTATCTTTCTATCTATCTATCTATCTATCTATCTATCTATCTCATTCTTTTCATATCTATCTATCTATCTATCTATCTATCTATCTATCTATCTCAGTCTGTTTCTATCTATCTATCTATCTATCTATCTATCTATCTATCTCATTCTCTTCATTATCTATCTATCTTTACTTAAGCCAAGTAAATTATTAAATAAGTACTGATTATTTAAAACTAGGTATAAAAAAATTTATTTAAAAGAAGTTATATTTAATTTTTCCTATTTTCAAGTAACCAATTTATTTTGAATCTACTCATTATTCTGTTATTCTTGGATATGACTGACATTTTTTTTTATTTGGGAACAAATACAAGCTGCTTGGCAGGAGATACCATTAGATATATTGAAAAAGCTTGTGATGTCAATGCCTGACAGAATGAAGGCTGTGATCAAAGCAAAAGGCTATTATACTGCATATTAAATTTTTTTTGTAATAAGTATTTTTTTCTTGTTAAAGCATTTGTTGAGTAAGTCAAATAAAATTACTTTAATTAAATATTTTATTTTCTGTCAAGATGCCCCATAAAAGATAAAATAGTTCTTGTCTTAATACTTTTGCACAGTACCACACACACACACACACACACACACACACACACACACACACGTATATATATATATATATATATATATATATGAATTCGATCAATTTTGATATTTCAACTAACATACTCAAATGCCTGTAATCGGATCAGGGACCACAACGCCACCATTTTCTCACTGTCTTCGGCCATCCGCCACGGTAGGGATGGACTTGTATCTTCAATTTAATTCTCTTTATTGTTAATAACTTAAATGTTCTATGTTTACTGTGTGTTAATATTTACTCTTTGATAATGGCTTATGTGAGCCGAAAGCTTAGACCCGATAAAAAATTCAACAAATACTGTGATTTTTTGTTGTCTTTCAACGACATCACCATCAAGTATATCAGACGGTACGAACGGATCCTACACAAAATTAATAGACAAAACTTGTCTATATTATTCAATGAAACCTGCATTAATGAAAAAATGCTGCCAAAATACACACATTTTAATATATATATATATATATATATATATATATATATATATATATATATATAAAATATAGTTTAATACATGCTATATTTATTGTTAAAATTTATCAATGTTAGGAATAGAGCGTGTGTAAATACAGGAATCGATACTGAGACCAACGTTGAGCCGAGTTTATTTCCATTTATAGTGTTATCCTTACGGCTATTGCTTCGATAAAAATGGTTATATTTCAGATTATTCTAAAGGTTATTGAGTAAAAATACTTATAAGCCATATAATAATTGCGTGAATATAACAACGATTCTAAATATATATGGGAAAATAAAAACACAAAACACTAGTAATATCATGTAAATATCATACGAGTACATTATATTGAGGTCACAGGGAGATTATGGGCAGCAGGTGTATATGGGAAAAGAGTTATTTTCAGTCTCCTGTTTAGACCTAAAGATTTAGATTATTCATAGTCATGGGCCGAGTAGTCAATTTCTATAATTATTTTAAATCATGTGTATAAATTTCTGACAGAAATCGAACCTACGTCCTCCTTTGTAGGAGAAACAACCGTTTGATCCAGTGTGTTTAGCAAGGCCTTATTTTCCCTTCCATCAACTCTTAATTAATGGAAAAGGGTGGAGGCTCTTTATATTGGGTCCCGCTAGCCTTTTCTCTGTAAAAAGCGGGAATACTTGTTGGGACTCGCTTTCCTTTGTCTCTTGTACTTTGTTTCCCACTCATTGTTTTCTTTTCACTACAGTTGTTTGTTTGTGTGTGTGTGTGTGTGTGTGTGTGTGTGTGTGTGTGTGTGTGTGTGTGTGTGTGTTTATTTTCATGGTTTATTTTATTTTAAGTTTGAATCTCCCGATGAGGTCTGAAGAGCGGGAGCAAAACCGGTTGCTACGTTTTTAGAATGTCTAATAATATTAAGCTACACACTTCTATTTCGATAAATAGATTTTGTACCTATAAAAATATCTGTAAATATTTGTAATCAAGGTACAGTTTTAATTTAATTAATAAATTAAATAAAATATTACAGATTAGGACAAAATTAAGAACTGTGAAATGTAATACGGAATTTTTACGGCAATGTATTCGGCACCAGGTTTGCCCCTCCTCTATTCAGTTTAGGATTAGGAGGGTAAAATGACATCTTGGTTAGAAGATTGAATGGGTTTTTATTAAAGAACTTATTCGACAACTTTCAGCCAGAAGCCTGAGTTTTAAAAGGAATATTATAGATCTTGGTGCTTATGTAGGAATTTAACTTTCTTTTTTGATTAAGTGGGATTCTCTCGGTATTTGGGTTGGGTTCATCAGCGAGTTTGTTTGAAATTATCAACTAAGTATGAGGTTAAGTTAAAATTTTTAGTACATTAGTCAATATGGACGCACAATGGAATCAAGTTTGAATAGTATTATAAATTTGTCTTAACTGAATGAGCTTGAGTCGTTTGTTTTTGCTCATGGTTTAGATTTTTGTATCCACCATCAATGTCTGATAAGAAAAAGATATTTTCTAAGTTGGAGGTCTTTTACGCTCAGTTGACAAGACTATCACCTATTTCTGCTGATGCAGTTAGTGATTTAAAAGACCAATGGATGGACCAAGCGAGTCTCCCTGAGAGCAATACACTGCGCCTCCTCGGTCTTACCTTCTCTTCTGATCTCAAATGGAACCACTACATTGAGTCCATAGCTAAATCCACTGCTAAGATGGTTAGGTCAGTGTGTCGGGCCAAGATGTTTTTCCCGCCTGAATCCACCCTGCATATATACAAATCAACCATTCCTCCGTGCATGGAATACTGCTGCCATATATGGTCAGGCGCCCCTGCTGTTCATTTCAGTGTTCTCGACAGGCTCCAAAGGAGAATCAGCAATATGATAGGTACCGACTTGGCGGCTCGACTACAGCCACTTCCCCACCGATGTGATGTGGCCTCCCTTTGTCTGTTCTATAAATACTTTCATGGCTTCTGCTCCAACGAACTTAAGTCACTGGTGCTTTTGCAACAGGTTTTTACTCGTGCAAACAGATTGACAACTGGGTCCCACCCATTCACAGTTAGATTAACCAAATGCAGATGACAATTCTACTCCTGCAGCTTCTTCTCTCGCACTTCCCGCCTGTGGAACTCGCTTCCATATTCTTGCCTTCCTGACGGCTACAACCACCAGGAATTTAAATGCAAAGTCAATACTCATATATTAACCACTTGACTCTAGTTCTTTCACCACCCCGTATATCCTTTCGTTTCTCTCCGCCTTTGCAACTGTCATCACACCTGTATTCACATCCTTCTATTGCTCCTTTCTAACTGGTTCGCCTTCCTCTTCACTCTCTTCTAATTAATCTTTTTACACTTATGTAGCCCCCTGCACATCAGTAGCATTACCGCCTTGCTCGGGGTGATACGATTAAAAAGAAATGTTTTCTAGTTATTCAGTGGCTTCATTTGACTGACTGGAAATGAAAGCTGAACATCAACGAGTTATTAATTCGCTAAAGAAGAATTTTGATTTAGTGATCTCTACACCGGATAAGGGTGCTGGGGTTGTTCATATAGACTTTACAGATTATGTGGCTAAGATGTCGTCAATTTTGGAATACACATCTAAACGTATAATGCAACCACCTCAAGTGAAATAAGATTTCAGAAATTGCTCTTGAGGTGGGTAAAAAGTGAGGTTCTTTCTCAGGAAATTTCAAATAAAATTCGAGCGTCCGAGTCAATTGGTCCTCGTTTACATGGGCTACCATAAATTTACAAGGATTGGGTACCGTTGAGACGCATTCTGTCAATGGTCGAATCAGCCCAACACAAGGTTGCCAAATGGCTAACATTACTTTTGGAACCAGTGTTGAAGCACTTAAGTAGATTTTGGATAAAGGATTCGTTTTCCTTTGTTGACGCTGTAGGGAGACAATGTGACACGATAACTAGGCATATATGTATTTTATTATAATAGATTAAAATAGAAAATGGTTAAGAATAGAAAATAGTTTAAAAACATATTTAACAAAAGTGAAAAAGAAGAGGAAAAAATAAATAAATAAATAAACGATTTTTCTTTTATGAGGAAAATTGTGGAAGAGACAACGGTATCCGATTACTGTTTTAAATCCTACCACTCTTCCGCTAAATATTTAACTCTTGACTAAGTGATTTAATGTGATAAAGAGATAAGTTCAGGCGATAAAAGTTCAGGAGGTGCGTTTTTCGAATGACCCGGTCAAAGGCTGTCTTTTACTGTATCTTGACCACACATTAAGAATTTTCCGGCGGAAGCTTTATTAAGATAAAAAAAAAAGATAACTGAAATTTCAGACTTACAGTCGCCAATGTTTATCACCGGTGGTCTAAAGCATTTCCGGATTTCCGGATTCATTTTAAATAAATAGAAGTTAGTTAGTGATTTTTAAAAGAGAGTTCAGCCGGGCGTGTGCTTGAAGTAAAGAATCTCCGTTCGTCTTGTTTCGGTCAGTTCGGATTTGTTGATCTCCATTAATTAGTTAGAGCTGTGTGTCACATTCGCCTGCCCCAACCGAAAAGGCTAGCTCTAGTCTAAACGAAATAAAGCATCCTTTCAACTCATCCAAGTTGTGGAAGTTCGTTCCTTATAGTTCAATCTTGTACCCTCAGCTTGAGGCTCCGACATTTTCAACAAACTCCCGGCAAACATCACAGCGTGGAGAACGGCCGCCGGAAAAAATTGTTCGGACCGTCCGTTGGGGTGTTACACAATAGTTATCTTTCTTTAAGGGGAACAACAGTTGTCTTCCCTTTTGAGGAACTCTTTTTTACCTGGGTTCAGTTCCCTTCCCGGGTGGCGTGGGATATCCACGAAGAGCAATTGCTGGCGCAACGGTATGTCGTTTCTTTTTTTTGTTTTGTTAAAAACATTCTCGTCCATTTGGAAAACTTGAGTATTCTTCTTGTTTGGGACTTACTTAAACATTCGTGATGTATTGTTACTTGTTTGTGTTTTATTAAATGCCTATTTGTTATTGCCATATAACTTGTCCTTTTTTTACAACACGTGCTACGGCAGCGTGTTAATATCTGTTGCTTAAAAGTTTGTATTAGTATCGCGTAACTGGAAATACCACCAGTTCGCAAACCAATACTAATAATTGCATCCGAAATTTGTTTTCTTCAAGTTAGTTCATGCATTCTTTTGATGTTTGTTCTTTATTCACTTGTGTCCCTCTTTTAGAGACAATTGATATTTCCTTTATCGCAGTTTTTTTGTCTCTACCCAGTATTCCTGGATCTGTATTTGTTGAGTTGATGAAATTTGCCACGTCGTCTGTTGAATTTAGTTTTGATAATATTATGCACCGACAGATTGATGGAGTTGCTATGGGCTCTCCTTTGGGTCAGGCACTGGCCAGTATTTTTTATAGGCATTCACGAGGAGAGAACACGTGGTAGTGTAATTCGACCTCAACTGTATTGTCGTTAAGTTGACGATACTTTTTGTTTATTTAATGATGACGTTGAGACTGATGAGTTTCTCTATTTCCTTAATGGTATTCATCCAGCCCTGAGGTTTACGGCTGAGGAAATGGCTGGTAAATTTCAATGCCTCTAAAACGAAGCTGTTATCAACTAACCACCATAGACAATCGCATCTACCTCCCATTAGCATGGGACAGGCTAGCCTCCCAGAGAGTAAAATACTACGCCTCCTTGGCCTTACATTTTCGGCGGACCTCAAATGGAATGACTATATCGAATCCATTGCCAAATCTGCTGCTATGAAAGTCGGGTCCCTGTGCAGGGCCCGGAAGTTTTTCCCACCTGAATCTATTCTGCACATATACAAATCTACCATCCGCCCGTGTATTGAATATTGCTGCCATATCTGGTCGGGTGCCCCTGCTGCTCTCCTTGGGCTTCTTGACAAAATACAAAGGAGGATCTGTAACGTGGTTGATACTGACTTGGCAGACCGGCTGCAGCCGCTCTCACACCGGCGTGATGTGGCTTCCCTGTGCCTCTTCTACAAGTACTTTCATGGCTACTGCTCAGATGAGCTTAGATCACTGGTGCCGCCTAAGCACGAATTTGCATGAGATACTAGATTAGCAGCTAGGTCCCACCCTTTTACGGTTAAACAAATAAGATGTAACCGTAAATTCTACTCCAACAGCTTCTTTTCTCGCGCTCTTGCCTGTGGAGCTCCCTTTCACAACTCTGCTTTCGCGACAGTTACAATCTCCAGGTGTTTAAATGTAGGGTCAATAGACACCTCCTATCACACTAACTCCCAATTATCCTCAGAACACTCTCATCTACCCAACCCTCATTCTCGGTATCCTTACCCGCCTATCACCCACCCTCTGACATTTCCTATAGTTAACCATTCTCGGTATCCTTACTCGCCTATCACCCACCATCTGACATTTTCTATATTTAATCATCCTTTCTCCACTCTATGTAGCCCCCTGCGCAGTAGTGGCAGTGACATGCCTTGCTCGGGGTGAAACGCTTATAAAAAACAAAAAAAAAACAACCTAATTCTCAGCTGGCTTTTTTTAGTTAACCTGGTACATCGGACAGCAACAACCTTTCTCACCTCAGTATATAGGAAACCGACGTTTGCTGGATTATATACGCATTGGGATACTTTTTGTCTAAGGAAACGAAAAATAAACATTATTAAAACCCTAATTCATAGGGCATTAATATGTTCTGGGTCTTTTCTGGATGATGAAATTGATTTTGTTGCGGAAACCTCATGTGCTTTAGGGCATCCTTCTAATACTTTTCATTCCGTTATCCGTGGCAGGATTGTGGAGTTCAGAGATGTCAAAACTTGTACAGTTAAAAAGAACCCTGTTTTTATTAGACTTCCCTAGAATGGTTGTGAAAGCTTGACTATACAAAATTTCCTCGAGTGTTCGTGGTTGCTTTTTTTTCGGTTGAGGTTCGTGTAGTTTTTCATACCGTCTGTTTTCTGTTCTAGTCGCAAGGGTGCTCTCCCTACTCACCAAGTGAACTCTTATTTTTAAATATATATGTGTTTGCTTTGCCAACTACATAGAGAGAACTACTCAGCGCCTAGATATGAGGATTAAACAACACGTTCCTACTAAGATCAGGAATCAAACCTTGGCTTTGAATGAACTTGTACCAAGCATCTATGGTTCCGTCATATGTGAACACCTGCTAAATAACAAATTGAGCTGCTAATTTCAGTGTTCGCTGGTTCGCGGTTGTGCCCTGGTTACACGATATTTCATTTAAATATGCTGGGGGCTCTTTATATCGGGTCTCGTAAACCTCTCTGTAAACAGTGGGATTGTTTGTTGGAACCCGCTATCATTTGTCTCTTGTACTTTGTTTTACAGTCAGTTATTTTTCCATATTTGTGTTTTTTGTTTGTTTGTTTCCATCACTCATTCCATGGTTTATTTTATTCTAAATTTGAATCTCCCGATAATGCTCGGAGGGCGGGAACAAAACTGGTTGCTTCGTTTTTAGAATGTCTAATAATATTAAGCTACACACTTTTGTTTCGATAATTAGATTTTGTACCTATAAAATATCTTTAATTCTTAATCGTGTGTGTGTGTGTGTGTGTGTGTGTGTGTGTGTGTGTGTGTGTGTGTGTGTGTGTGTGTGTGTGTGTGTGTGTATTTTGGTACTATTAGTAGTTTTCTTGCACTCTTGTGAAAATTAATTGAAACAAAACGAATAATGCCTTCCTAGGATCTTTCACATTTTCCCTGATCACGTACACGTTGTCTTTTGGAGTTGGTTTTCTCTTCCGGCTGCATTTTCCTGTACGTTTTGAACTGATGGATCCAGTTTGTTTGTTTGCCTTGATGACGTACAGTTGTTTGCGACACTTCCTGTATATATATATATATATATATATATATTCATAAATCATAACATGGATATAAAAAAAGTAGCTATTTTGTTTCCACACTTCTTGTGTCTTGTCAAGTGATGTGGTTTATGTCAAATTGAATGGTTTTAAAAGGTTAAAAACAAGCAAAACCCCTTTAATCAGGGAGGCGCTGTTGTTTGTACAATGTGGACCAATCAGAGTAAAGCAACTTCTAATTTGGAGAATATGTGAGCAGACTTAAAAATAATTTTGAAGGGGCTTATCTTATATCTATCTATCTATCTATATATATATATATTTCAAATCTATGGGTCTGCAATCAAACTATCAGACTCGTGCTCGTGTGTGTGTGTGTGTGTGTGTGTGTGTGTGTGTGTGTGTGTATCTTCGAACTTTTGTTGACATCCGTCCTCTTATTATATGTTGCGTATATATATGCGTATGTATCAATATGTGTGTGTGTTCGCCGAACTGATGTTTTTTTTTTAATTTTCTCTTTTAAAGGAGCGACCGTTATTTTTATTCGTTTTTTTTAGGTCTTTGTGTATCTCATTCGTGTAAAATCCTTTGTAAAATAAAGACGGAAGCTGATGATGGTTCGCCTGAAATAGGCCTATACTTTCAATTTACCATGAAATAACGTGTCTGCCTTAATTTTTCTTATATATATATGTATGTATATATATTCCATTCAAAGTAGGCTGTTTACTTTGTATAAAAATAGATTTTACGGTTTTGAGACTTGACTTGTATTGGGTATTGTAGAGTATTTTTGTATTATCCATGAATATTTGTCTTATGTTGACAATTGTATTTTAGTCATTCATGATGTGCTGGTTGTGGTGTTCATGAATAGCGCTGGGTTTCGGTAGATGACGAGTGAATCTGTGACTGATTGACATGCATGTGTGGGTGATGTAATATGTTTGTGTAGGGTGTGCTCGTGTGTGTGTGTGTGTGTGTGTTTAAGCAAAATTACTTTTCAGACTCATTCTGAAATATTGAAAATATTGTCTGCATACAACAGCTTTCTCAGCTTGATTGTTAAAATGGCTTTGACCGAGTGAAATGTGTAGGTCTCATCGAGGACCATACTTATTCGAATCTCATAGACTGACGTTCACAAAATCACACAAAAAAAGATCAGAACCAAACAAAATTTTCAATAGAAATACAATCGAACTGATTTATAGCTGTACTAGTAATTTAGAAAATTTCATAATATATATATACTTAATTATTAGGTCACCCAAGTGTCTTAAAAATTATGTATTTAATACATAATTTTTAGTTTAGTATTTATTGCCAAGTTAATAATTGTAAATGAAAGTAGAATGGTTCTTCTGTTAATACTGCACAATAACAATCAAATGAACACAATAACATCAAATGAATTTATAAATATTTGGTAATTACGTATATTGCAGTTTCATCAATGAAAGAATGAAGAAAATTTCGGGTGATTCGGACGAGTTCATCTTTGCTTCCTTGCCTTGTAAAATTTTGCAAAGTATTAATAACAAAAGAACCATTCTATTTTAATTTAGAATTATCCACCTAAAATAGTATGAAATATATTATTTCTTTAAAAAAACTGGGTTGGCCTAATAATTATGGCCGGTGGTGCATATATGATTGTTATGTGATGTCTGTCCTTCAATATGACAGTGAATAATGGACAATTTCATCAAAAAATGATAGAAAGACTTAAAGCAGCTGAAATGTGGTTATACAGAAGGATGCTGAGGATGATATGAGCGGATCGCACGAGCAAAGACGAGATTTTGGAGAGGATGGACACAAAAAGGAAACTGATACTTAACATCAGGAAAAGACAGCTGAAGTTTTTCGTACATGTAATGAGGAAGGCAGGATTGGAGAGACTGATGCCCACGAGACGGATAGAGGGAAAGTGAGACAAAGGAAAAGAACGCTCGACATACTTGATGGACTTGTAAACATTTTTTTCGCTGAAACATGAGGCACCTTACACAGTTGACATTCTCCTATGAATTTCAACTGGTTCTCACCCTTCAGAAACCAAAAACTTTATAATTGAACTCTGTTCAATCCTGGAGAATGCTTCTTGGTCAGCCATCTTTGTTAATCCTCAAAAATCTCAAATTAGTTAAAATAAAAAATAAATCCCTTAGAAAAAAGAAGTAAAGGATTTAAAAGAAAAAGAAAAAGTAAGCTTCTATCTGTATTAGAAGCCGATATACCGAAAAATTCACCTTATTTGTTGAATGGCCCTCGTATATATATACTACCGGCCATAATTATAAGGCCACCCCAGTGTTTAAAAAATGATGTATTTCATACTATTTTTTAGTATTCATTGCCAAGTGAACAATTGTAAATGAAAAAAGAAGGGTTCATCATGAGCGTGCCATAATCTGCATTTCGGTAGATAGGCATTACTCTGAATTTACCTGTACTACATTCGTGTAAATGTTGGGAAACGTACAATTTTCTGTTATTGGCTAGTTTTATGTTACTTCTGTGCAGGCCTACTCTTTTATGCAGACATTGTCTCGCCCCCACCAGTTCGTATATTTTTGCGAATTCATTGCATTTTAGAGCATAAATTACGTTTTTAGAGTTGCAGCTCAGATTAGTTTTTATTTCAAATGTAGATGTGTTTACGAACTTGAAGTATTTTTCTTTCTATTATTAGGTTGCATACCCCACTCATTTTTTGTTGCATTTTGTGACCCCCGTGTTGTGTTTTGCTCGAAAAAATCTACACTTTAACCAAAACCTTCACAGGTTCTAGCGCTTTTTTCTTTCATATATATATATATATATATATATCGCTCATTCAGTAAAATGAATTAGAGCACTCTGGCTATTGAGCACGTATAATGATAATATGCGCGCTAAAAATCGGAGTCTAACCGTACTGATGAGCTGTAATACAGCGAAACAGATCTGTCTGCGGATGACAATATATATATATATATATATATATATATATATATATATTCTAAACATATACTGTTAAATATAAGAGACAATGAATGTCTATTATGTTTAATCATGAGCCTTTCTAAACATCATATTTTGGCTTTAATTTCAGGTAAAAATAAAGACAAAAATTCTCCAACATTTGTTGGTTCTAAGCTGTGTACTTCATAGGTAAGGACAAACTTAATTAGCAAAACAATATATATATATATATTGTTTCCATCGTGTGGGAACAGCTAATTAGAGGCGAGGTATGTCAACTTTAGATAAAATCAATTATACATGGTCGAACTATAACTTCCCTAGTGTGACAATTTTCTACCCATATATGGATAAATCAACAACCCAAATGAAGTAAAATGGCATAAATAGATATAAACAATTGATATTTATTAAGAATTAATAATTAAAAAAAGAAAATTACCACTTCATTTGGAAATTAAACGTATACAAATGCAAAGGGTCTTTATACAGGGTCATTATACATGGGTACATAGAAAACTACTACACTTATATAAGTTATAAATTATATATATGGATGTGTGCGTGTAGATGTGGTCATGTTTATGTACGTATGAACATATATATATATATATATATATATATATATATATATATATATATATATATAATTGTATTTGGGTATATGGGCATAAGTATGTAAATTTATTTAGCAGTGATATGTGAGTGCGTATATATACAGCACTAAGTGGGACCACGGAAGCCCTATACTTATGAAGCGTATATATGTGTGAGCATGAGAACGCTAAGAAAAAAAGAAAAAAACGAAATCAGTGGATACGTAAACTTAAGCAAAATCAAATTGTAAGTATATGTGGGAATGTACACATATGTATATATGGACAGAAGTTAGTATAAGTAAGCAGGTTGACCTAATGGGGTCAAACAGACGCCAAAAGTCAAAGGAATTGTTTTTTTTTTTCAGAGTTTAAACCCTTTTACGACGGTCTGAACAACTTCGAAAGGATTCTTCCCATATTTGGAACTGGACTCAATTCCTTTCTTCCCTCCCTTCCTTTCCTTTCCTTCTCCTCTTTCCCTAATATTTATTGTCATTTATTTGTATGTTTGTAATTTTATGTTTATTATTATTACTTTTATTGTTATCTCTCTCTTTATTTTAAGAAAAGATTCATTCCGGCAGAAATTTTGTACCAGATGGAGGAAATATTGTAAAAGGTCTGATGATATGTGCTTATTAAACTCATTGAAATGAACTATAGTTTATAACTAATATGACGGGTTGAGTTCTCCTTTATAAACTTCATATTTCTCGGTTAACACCCATCGAGCTCGCTCTATGGATTTACCAATTAATATTTTATATTAAGGTAATCTTGTTGGATTATCCTCATCGTTTACGGACTGACACCTATACCTATATATATATATATATATATATATATATATATATATATACGAAAAAATCTAAAGTGAGCCACAACCTACCGCGGTTTGACACTACGGATCGTCAGGGAGCCTCATTACCTGACAATCCGTAGTGTGAAACCGCGGTAGGTTGTGGCTCACTTTAGATTTTTTCGTGTTTTTACTCGACTATTGTATTTTCGTACTTTCGTATTGAGCACTTTTTCTAGTGTTTAGGTTCCGTTTGGTTTTTTTTTCTTTACTGCGGATACTTGACATTTTGTTCTTGTTCCGCTGGTTTCTTTTTTTTTTTCTCCCCATTTATCCGACGACATAGTACGCCGGATTTTAACGGATTTAGGTTCTGTTTGTTAACATTTTTTCGAAGGTTTAGATTAGTGTAAACTTACGGAGTGTAAACTTACGGAGTCTAGTTAGTTATTATATATATATATATATATATATATATATATATATATATATATATACGAGAAAAAATCGCAAGATCGCCAAGACCTACCGCGGTTTCGCACAACGGCTCGTCATATATATATATATATATGTGGACAGCAAATTTTTTCATTAAAGACGACCGACTAGGGTGATTATTGAATCAGTTTTTATTGAGTTTTTCTTTTATCAGGAGTTAAAATGATTAAAAAAAAAGTCCATAGATTTTCTTGTTCCAGGCGCTTTTGTCGAAGGCTTTAGCCATAGAGGGTATATCTATGCTCAATGTGTTGTACTTCTTAGTAGTTTTTACCAAAATACCTTATATATATATATATATAGTCATCCGCAGATAGATCTGTTTCGCTGTATCACAGCTCATCAGTACGGTTAGGCATCCGACTGCTTTTTAAACCAGGATTGAAACCCGACCAAATTGACGTCAGTCGGCGATTCTAAATCTGAGCTATGGACGCTCGGTAAAAGGAGGCAGGCTTTTTAGCGTATGATGTTTCATACACCAGTCACCAGAGTGTTCTAATTCATTACTGAATTAACGATGCGTAAGTGCTAGAGTAGCTACTGTTTTTTTCAAAGTCTACCATTCCTCCAGAGTGCTCAATCAGTGTGTGAGAGCGTAAATAGTCATCCGCAGACAGATCTGTTTCGCTGTATCACAGCTCATCAGTACGGTTAGGCATCCGATTGCTTTTACCCAGAATTGAAACCGAATTGGCTATGGGCGCTCGGTAGAAAGAGGCAGACTTTTTAGCGTATGATGTACCATACACTAGTAGTCAGAGTGCTGTAATTCATTACTGAATGAGCGATGTGAATCGGAAGAAGTGTGTGTTCAAAAGTAGTATTCAGGATTTTTTTGATCAGAAGGCGGCCGAGGGGACAGGGCACGCCAGATATACGCTAGGAGAGGCAGGCTTGAATTCTGCCCCGGAGAGCGCATATTTTTCTGACAAGATTTCTGAAATTTTCAGAATTTAGATGTAAATATTTAAGTACGATATTTAATAATAAAAGCAGAGCATTTACTCATATATGGGAATCCATTTAAAAATAACGTTTATATATATATATATATATATATATATATATATATATATATATATATATATATATATATATAAAGTACAATCGCCCACTGAGACAGATTTTCTGTGTAATGGTTCGTATAAATGGCAATACCTAATTTGGTGATAATATTGGTTGTGATATCGATTATAAAGATGCTGGAAAATCACGTTGTGCCATGACGACGATTACGATCAGAAATCAATATTTTAATACCGTTATCCAAGCCAAACGCAATTCTATAGACACACACGCACAAACACTTGCGCAAATATGAAATTGGGGTGGGGTGAGGTGCTTACAATTCTTGGCCAGACCAAGAAGGGATTCTTTAACACATCTGATATTTAGTCATTTTGTCATATTTTTAACCCCCCGCCAAGAGTTTTAGTGTATGATATAATTATGAGTGAAAGTGCTCAGAACCAGGGATTGAGCGTATGTAAATAAAAATGTGGGCATTGAAGTCAACACCCAAGCCCGACAGTCTGTTTCATGCTAAACACTATCGTCAGGCCTGACAGTTGCGTGTAGATATTAAACAGATTGTCGATTCTGGGTGCTACTTTAATGTCCACACACACACACACACATACACATTCATTTTATATATATATATATATAACGTAGAATATTTGTTATTTCAGTCAGTTAAGTGCCATACGTAATTCGCGCTTGGGCGATCATGTCTCGAAAGAGACATGACTGACTGGGCAGAAAATTATCCTGCAGTAGGTTGCCATTGCTTTCTGTGGTAGACTGGTTGCCGACTGGAACTCGAACTCGACTTCTGGAATTCCAGTCGTATTTGTTATTTAAGTCAGCTAAATTCTGAGAGAGTCGAACTCAAGAGAACTCAATGTTAAATTTATTTATTTAATTTTACAGGGTCATATAATCTAGAAATTTTTTTTTAGAAATTTTACACCTTCATGGTTAATATGTATTTCGCAGCCAAACCTGCTCTACACACCCAAATGATACAACAGTTAATATTCAAAATAATCCAGAAAAAATATATTTTAATATATTTTTAAAGGAACAAAATTTAATTATGGCGTTAAACACAAAAAAAAAAAAAAAAATTATAATCGGCCATGCCAAATTTTAAAATGAAAACACTAGTCGAGCGATTTCGTCCCCTCTCTTCAGAAGTGTAATCGGGGAAAATTGTTTTTGTTTTTTGTTTTCAGTTCTGACGAGAGATGACGTAACCGGTTGACTGGTGTTTTTATCTTAAAATTTGTCATGGTCGATTATGATAAAATACTTTTTGTCTTTAATGCCATATGTATGTGTGTGTGTGTATTTAAACGATTTTTTAATGCACTCCCATATTTAAGTAGATGCTCTGCTTTTATTAATATCGTATTCATATTTACATCCACCAGTCTGAAAATTTCAGAAATCTTGTAAGAAAAATATGGGAATATGAACAATACGAGAATTTTCGCACTCCCTTTTTTCTACCAATCAAAAAAAATATAAGAACCCTGAAAAAACAACAAAAAAATAAAAATAATTATGTTTTCCTTGCCTGTCTTAAAAAGAAAGGCTGCTATCAAAATATGCATTAATACACACGTGCGCACGCGTACACACACCCACACACACACACACACACACATACACACCCCCCCACCCCCCACCCCACACACACCCACACACACACACACACACTCACACGCACATATATATATATATTTAATTTATTTGTTTAAACATTATTTTTAATGGATATTCGTATTTGAGTAGATATGTCAGTTAAGTGCCATACTTGACACACGCTTGGGCGATCATGTCTTGAAAGAGACATGACTGACTGAACAGAAGATTATTCCCCAGTAGGTTACCATTGCTTTCTGCGGTAGACTGGTTGCCAGCCAAGGCTATCGAACCCAATCTGTCCTGTTGTTTAACCCATAACTGAGGGAAGTGACGGATTCATAACATATCGCAACAAATCTCTATTGTCTCAGACAATAGGACACAAGTGAATAGGGAACAGATGTCAAAGGAACACATGAAACCACAAATGGAGGAGGAACTGCGTATAGATAACACAAATGAGAAGGAATCATTAACACAAAAAGAACTAAAGTGTATAGTGGGGAGTCCGTCCTTTTGAAGGGTAGTTATATATTGTTGCAGATTGACGGAATTTGTCCTCGTTGTAGATAGCCCACTGTAAGTTATAAAAAGATTATAAGTCAAGAAAAGCAAATTGAGTTGAAAAATAACATTTTATATATACACATATCAATTAAGGTTTTTACAATTAAAGTAATCCTTTACATATGGGTCCAACGAATGTTAAAATGTTCATGTCAATAAAATGCTGAAAAGAGAATAAATACTTAGGTATGTAGGAGCGTTGTAAGTAAGGAATGTCTTTGATGTATCCGCTTCTTAAGTCAGTAAGTAGTTTTGAGACAGCGAAGAAGGAAAAGAGAGAGAAGGGCGACAAGCATAGTAAGCCAATTGACTTGGTCAAGGGAGCTACTAATTACTCTCGTCTCTCTCGAGTCTGTCTGTGTGTGTCTGTCTGGCTCTGTCTGTCTCGGCTTTTTATTTCGACTTTTGAATCGCAACAGATCATTTGGGAATTCACATCCGTATTTGATTCTGGGCTTCCCATTGGCCGATAAATAAAATTCGCGTAGGCTCGTGAACTGGAAATTTGATATTTAATTATTTTTTGTTTTCAACCGGAACATCTGCGCGAAGCCGGATGCGCACCGACGAGTTTTGGTCATTTGCTTTTTGGTCGTGAGAGTGCGAACATCCGGTCCGTCGCTTTTACTCGGTCGGCATGACCACAAGTGGAACAACACAGGTTGTATCACGGTTGAGAGAGAACCAGCGACCTTACGCTGGCGCGACCCAAACATAGACAAGATGGGTTGTAATGAAACAACATATTTGTGAACTTTAGATAACCCATCTTCTTCTTCTTCTTCTATGTGCCCTGTCCTTTCAGGACGTAGGCAATCATGGTTCTCCACGTCCCCCTATCCCTTGTGGCTCCGAGTATGTTTGCACCCGTTACTCCTGTCAACCCCCGTTACGTCAACCACCTGATCAGACCCTGAAAATATGTTATCCGCTGCCTTCCTCTGTCTCTCTTTCCTTCTACCTGACCAGTCAGTATCAGGTTCTCCAGGCTCTCCTTCCTCATTGTCCCAGAAACTCCAGTTGTCTCTTCCTGGTGCTCAGTATCAATTTCCTTTTTGTTGCCATTCTTTCCAACACCTCATCGTTGCTTGCATGCTCAGTCCACGATATCCGCAGCATCCTTCTGTAGAACCACATTTCCGTTGCTTCGTTTTATCCTCATTTTCGATGATATTGTCCAGCATTCACTGCCGTATTGAAGAACTGACATCACATAGCAGTCCAGCATTCGTTTCTTTGTTTCCGGTGAGATTTTCCTGAGTGTTAGTACTTTGCTCATCTTCTGGAACGCGTCCTTTGCCATGCCAATTCGCCTTCGGATCTCCGTGTCGCACTTTCCATCTCCCGTTAAGGAAGTTCCTAGGTATTTAAATTTTTGTACTTGCTTGATTCTGGTATCTCTCATATTTATTTGGCATTTTGGGTTGCGGCTTTTGCTGATGGCCATTAAGGAAACTGAGATAACCCATACAAACGGTTATTTATAAACCAGAATGTGGGATCGTAAAAGAGAGATTGAGAGAATAAAGAACAAAAAGAGGAAAACGGGAGAGAAAGGGAAAGAACAAAAAGAGACATGATGAAAGACCCAAAGAAAGGCGCCAGGATTAAAAGTAAGTAACATATAGTTATTAGTTATATACAACCTTTGATGACCCGGCGTTTGTGTTTAACAAAGAGGAAGAAGTAATAAAATACATAGAGGGGAGAAAGAAGTGAGAGAAGATGGGTGAAAAAGAGAGGAGTATGAGAGACAGCATAACCGGCGAAGGGGTAAGTTTTTTTTTTGACAATCTGGCCGGGAATTGGTAGTGGAAAAAATATTTGTTTTACTAGAACATTTAAACTTAATTGAAAATTAAAGGAAATAATTTTCTTTTGTTAAAGTAGAATTTAAACCTAAATTTATTTAGATAACCTTATTTAGGTCATAGTTTGTACTACGATATAAAGATAAAGTTAGAATTTCGACCTAAATTTTTTAGAAAAACCTTATTTACATCACAATTTGTAGTACGAAATAAAAATAAATTTGAAATTTAACCTAATTTCTTTAGAAAAACCTTAATTAGGTCACAATTGTAGTACGAAATAAAGATTAAATTAGAATTTCAACCTAAATTTTTTTTTAAAAACCTTATTTAGGTCACAATTTGTAGTACGAAATAGAGATTAAATTAGAATTTCAACCTAAATGTTTTTTTGAAAAAAAAGCTTTGAGGTCACAATTTGTAGTACGAAATAAAGATAAAATTATTGACAAAAATAGGAGAGAGATCATACAGTTAAAAGTGAATATCGTGGTACTAAGATTAATACTTTGAAAGGTTTATCTTTTCTAGGAGTCCGAACTTTAACTTTTGTATTTTTAGCATGATTGTAAGATTAGTTCATTAATGTGTTTGCAATTTACTGTTGTTTCATACCGCTGACCGTTTCACCGTGTCTCTTTTAGTTCTTCCTCTTTCTTTACTCTTTTTGTTCTTTATTCCCTCAATGTCTCGTTTACGATCCCACATTCAGATTTCTCATTTTCCGTACTCCACTTACCTCACATACGAAAAAGTACCAACATAAGAAAACGAATCTTCCATCTCCCTTAAAATAAATAGCGTTTGCCACCAAATGAGACGTTGTCCCTTCAATGTCGAAACAAAATGTACACTTTGTAGCAGATTGTAATTTGAACATGTTCTAAATTATGATTTATTATATATATATATATATATATATATATATATATATACTTATACAGACACAACTGAATTGAATAGATGCTCACAGAAACCGTTTTTTTTTGTTATTAAACAATTAATTATGAGACGTTGTCCCTTCAATGTCGAAACAAAATGTACACTTTGTAGCAGATTGTAATTTGAACATGTTCTAAATTATAATTTATTATATATATATATATATATATATATATATATATATATGTATATATATATATATATATATATATATATGCTTATACAGACACAACTGAATTGAATAGATGCTCACAGAAACGGTTTTTTTTTGTTATTAAACAATTAATTATGAGACGTTGTCCCTTCAATGTCGAAACAAAATGTACACTTTGTAACAGATTGTAATTTGAACATGTTCTAAATTATGATTTATTATATATATATATATATATATATATATATATATATATATATATATATATATACTTATACAGACACAACTGAATTGAATAGATGCTCACAGAAACCGTTTTTTTTGTTATTAAACAATTAATTATGAGACGTTGTCCCTTCAATGTCGAAACAAAATGTACACTTTGTAGCAGATTGTAATTTGAACATGTTCTGAATTATGATTTATTATATATATATATATATATATATATATATATATATATATATATATATATAGACACAACAGAATTGAATAGATGCTCACAGAAACCGTTTTTTTATTAAACAAGTAATTATTTTAGTAAACAAGTAATTTATTCAAGTGAAGTAATTATAAATGGACATAAATTTAATAACTAATACTTCGTTGACATCCCCTTTGCTTTTTTTAATGCAAGGACCCTTCTAGGCATGCTAACGATGAGTTTACGAATATCATCTTGAGGGATTTCTTGCCATGTTTCATGAAATAATCCTAAAAGTTCGGGCTTAAAATATGGCTTCCTGTTCATTTAGCGGAGTTTTCGATCTAATATGCCCCAAATATGTTCAATAGGGTTAATATCCGGGGACTGACTTGGCCATAGAAGTTTATTGATCCAATTTTGTCTCAACCTCTCTGCTAAATTGTGCGATCACTCTCTTAACAGAAGAAAGGGGTACTGAAAGATTTTCAGATATTTTTCTTTGACTAAGATCACCTTCATGTTGGCCCACGATACGCCCTCGCTGAAATTCGGATAGGTCTGATGCTCCTTTGGTTCGTGGCATGTTCCAGTATTGTTATCTGCAATTTTAATCAAATGTTATTTTGGTTATTAAAAAATTAGAAGTAAAATTTATCTTGGTGTCTATACAATTCTGTCATGTCTGTATATATATATATATATATATATATATATATATATATATATATATTAGAAATTTTTTTAGATATTCTACAATTTCATGGCTAATACATATTTCGGAGGTAAACCTGGCTGTCCGTCAGACGTATTACCCATGAAATTGTAGAATATCTAAATTTTTTTCTACATCATATTACTCTGTCAAATTAAATAAGTAAATTTAACATTGAGTTCTTTTGAGTTCGTCTCTATCGGAATTTACCTGACTTATATACTAAGTATTCTACGTTATATATATATATATATATACATATAATGGGCAATATAAAAGGAAGGCAGGAAACAGCCGCCCCTCAGGTGTGAACAATAAAAAAGTGCTCAATACAACAATCAACAAGGAAAATGTACAGCAATATATATATATATATATATGTGTGTGTGTGTGTGTGTGTGTGTGTGTGTGTGTGTGTGGGTGTGTGTGTATCTGTGTGCGTCTGTGTGTGACGTCAACATGGATATAGTACAGATGATCTCATCTAACACAGCTTCGAATGTACAATATTTCTAAATAACACAGCTTAAAAAAATGAACACGGAGAATATACGACAACTGACCCCATGAAAACAATAATCACTATGGTTTTCTCCAGAGGGATGCTGGGAATATCATGGATCGAGCATGTGAGCAACGATGAGGTCTTGGAAATGATGGAAACACAAAGGAAATTAATAATGAGCATCAGGAAGAGACAGCTGAAGTTCCTGGGACATGCAATGAGAAAGGAGGGCTTGGAGAATTTGATACTAACAGGCCAGAGAGAAGGAAAAAGAGACAGGGGAAAGCAGCGGATAACATATCTGAAGGACCTAATCAATTGGATGATAGAACGAAGGTTGCATGGTGTAACAGGAGAAGGCGTGGTAAGAGCCACCAGGGATAGGGAGATGTGGAAGATGTGGAAAGCCATGATCGCCTACGTCCTGAAAGGAAATGGCACATAAAAGAAGCCACGATGGTTAGTTTCTTGAGTATTTCACACAAAAATAGTGAAACATGAAAAATCAAATAAAGAACTGGATATATTATCACCCCAATATGGAAAATATGGAGCCGAAAGAGAGTTCATAAAGCTAAAAATACGAGAGAAGAAACGGTTAGCATAGAACTTACGGTTGCATTTAGCAAACTTAGTAAATTTATGAGTTTTTGCTGCCATTCTAGTACTGCGATGAAATACATAAAGTTTATGCTATCACAGCATATATATATATATATATATATATATATATATATATACTAGCAGTATAGCCGGGCGTTGCTCGGGTGTAATGAAAGCTTTAAAACTAATCCATGGTCCTGGAGCTCAGACTCTTTGGACGTTGGCACGAAAGACTAAAAAGCAATAGTTGTTTCCAGTTTAAGCGAAACTGTAGACTGAATGAAAAATGAATGGATGTAAGTCAAATTTTGATTTCCTGGTATCGATATCAAATAAGTTTTTTTCGTCGTAAACTGAATTTTGAAGGCTAAATAAGTCCTCTGAGTAAATGGTATCATGGCTGAGACTAAGAACTACAATTATACCTACTTAGAGCCAAACCCGAAGCAAAAACTAAAATAAAAGGACTGAAAAAAAATACAGACATACAAGCAGATAAACAGACATGCACACAAACATCTTGCCTTATATATATATATATATATATATATTACTGATTTTCTGCACTATTGTAAGAACTGCAACTTTGAGATTTTTGCATATCGTTTCTTATGTCTTTGTCTATGAGTGTATCAAATTTGATTAAAATCGGACCACTTCTTCTATAACCCGACTTTTTCGATTATCGATTTTCAATATTTATCGGGTGTACCTCGACACAAAACCTAGCTAAGAAAACTCGCAGACGCTTATAGTACAACTGTGTAAATTTTCAAGAAAATCGGTTCAGCCATTTCGGAGTCTATAGGTAACGGACACACAGACACACAGACACACCCACACAGACAAAGTTTATATATAAGTTTATATATATATATATGTATATATATATATATATCTGTGTGTGTGTGTGTGTGTGTGTGTGTGTGTGTGTGTGTAGAGAGAGGGAGAGAGGGAGAGAGAAATAGAGAATGTGTGTGTCGTTTGATCAGTCAGTCAGTTAAGTGCCGTACGTGATACACGCTTGGGCGATCATGTCTCGAAAGAGACATGACTGACTGGACAGAAAATTATCCCGCAGTAGGTTGCCATTGCTTTCTGTGGTAGACTGGTTGCCGACCAAAGCTATAGAACCCAATCTGTCTTGTTATTTAACCCATAACTGGAAGGAATAGACGGATTAATACCTTTCCTAAGGGTATTTGCGCGTAAGTGAATGCAATGAATTCAGCTGGAATTCGAACTCGACTCCCCGAATTCATGTTCCGAGCCGATATCCAATGCACCACAACGCACATTTGTTTGATACTATTCTAAAATAAAGAGTTTTGAAAAGACGATCTAATCACTTTCTTCTGTGCTCCAACTACAACTGGAATTACTGGTGTCCCTGTGTGTTATATTTTTTTAGATTTCCACATTTAGATTCCTGCATCTTGATATATTTTTAAGTTCTTCAAGAATACGTTACTGTCTGCAAGAACTGGAATGTCTGTTGTTGCTGCTTGTGTTGTTCTTTGTCTTCTTCTTATTAATAGTAGTATTGTTACTATGACAATTACTTTAAGGGCTAATTGGTTGTGTTTTTCCGTTCGATTGTCTGTCCCTTGTTAAAATATATCAAGACCTGCTGGATGAATTCGGATGAAACTTTCAGGCCTCATGACTAGTACAAAATGATTACATTTTGGAATCGTTCCGGTACATGATAAAGTTTCTGGTTTGCTTATCCGGTTTTTATACTAATATGTTTTTTTACGTTTCACATGCCAAATACTGAATTACCTCGGCTAGATTGCTATACGTCACTACATTTACTGAATGCACTGTTTTTACACGAAAATATTATTTACGATATAAATTTTAAAATTTATTCAAAAGCAAAATAAAAACAAAAAATGGAATACACACACACACACACACACACACACACACACACACACATGCACACACACACACACACACACATTACAAAAAATGAATCAAAAACAATTTCGGGAAATTAAAAAGTAAAAATAAACTTTTCCACAATATCTGCAAGTTAATTTATAATTTATGATGTGAATTTAATATTTATGATCCAAAAGCCAAAAACAAACCAAAAAAAAAAAAAAAACGAAACGCAAAAAATGAGTCAAAATAGATTTTTGAGATTTTAAAAAGTAAAAACGAACTCTTCCACAAATTTTGCAGCCTACTTTTTAATTTGAATTTACATTTTTCATTTTATTTTTATTTCTATTTTTGTTTTTTTGTTTTTTGTATTTTCATTCTTGGGAGCAGTAGAGTTCATTGCAGTTATTCTCATTTTAATATGCATCTCTTGCTAATCGCTGAGATGGTGCTGCTCTTGCTTTGGCGGAGGTTTGCAGTCTTTGACTGCTTGTGTCATTATTATCATCATTATTATTATTGTTATTATTATTATTTTAATTTTTATTATTGCCGTTACCAGAAAAATAATTATCTTAACAAAGTGCCAGCGATACTTATTCGTTGCAGCTGATCTATAAGACCTAACCTTAACCCCAATCAATCCTGCTATGAAGAACGAAGCGGAATTGAAAAAAAATTACAGCAATGTTTAAACTGTATGTTTTAACTATCATCAACTATCGTATTTTTTTTATATAAATATGGTCTCTGCGTTGTTTCTTGGTGCAATGTTTTAATTCTTTTGATCATAACGGATATTTTTACTATTGTGATATTTGCCTTATTTTTAGTACCGCTAAATGTGGTTCTACAGAAGGATACTGAGCCATGGTGCAACCATATGAACAACGACGAATTTTTAGAGAAAATGGAAACATAATGGAAATTAACACTTGACATCAGGAAGAGATAGTTGAAATTTCTAGGGTACATACTGAGGAAAGAGAGCTTGGGAAATCTGATACTCAAAGGACAGATTGAAAGAAAACAATGCATTACCTAGTTTGAAGCCCAAATATCTCTCAAGGTACAGGGCCTCCTTAAGAGGACATCCGTTTAACACAACTGGCAGTTGTTGTTTTTATAAAATATTACATGCTTGTTAGTTTACCAGGTTCATTCAAAAAGTTCTAAGCCTCATCCATCAAAATAGCCATAGCTGAACACGCTACCACTTCTTCACCTAGAAAACCTAATTTCGTCTTAATTTCTGTGCAGGGAAAGCCCATAGAAATATGAGAAAAAAATGGACAAAACAGAACAGTTATAGCGTAATCATGATAGACCCTCGTATATATATTCGAACGTTTTCTGGGTTAAGTGCTATACTTCATATACGCTTAAGCGATCATATCGCTTTCGAGACATGACTAGGTAGAATATTTTCCCACAGTAGATTTTCTGTAGCATACTGGTTTCCAGGATGTGCGTTGTGGTGCAATGGATATCGATTCGGAACGGCAAATCGGCGAGACGAGTTCAAATTCCAGCAGAATTCATTGCATTCACTTACGCGCAAATACCCTTGTCTTCCTTCCAGTTATGGGTTAAATAACAGGGCAGATTGGGTTCTATAGCCTTGGTCGGTAACTAGTCTACCGCATTTCGCAGAAACCGTTGGCAACCTACTGCGGGATAATCTTCTGCCCAGTCAGTCATGTCTCTTTCGAGACATGATCGCCCAAGCGATGTATGGCACTTAACTGACTGAATGAACATAATATTTGGAAAAAATTAAAGATTTTACTGGGCATAAAGTGGGGGATCGGTTATCTATTGTTATGAAGTAATAAACTGATCCCCTACTAATTACTACTTAATCATATAATACATATCTTCTCCCTCTAGCTATTAGTCAAATAATAGGACAGATTGGGTTCTATAGCCTTGGTCGGCAATCAGTCTACCGCAGAAAGCAATTGGCAACCTACTGAGGGATAATCTTCTGCCCAGTCAGTCATGTCTCTTTCGAGACATGATCGCCCAAGCGTGTATCACGTATGGCACTTAACTGACTGACTGAACATAATAGTTGGAAAAAATTAAAGATTCTACTGGGCATAAAGTAGGGGATCGGTTATCTATTGTTATGAAGTAATAAACTGATCCCCTACTAATTACTACTTAATCATATAATACATCTCTTCCCTCTCTAACTATGAGTCAAATGAAAGGACAAATTGGGTTCTATAGCCTTGGTCGGCAATCAGTCTACCGCAGAAAGCAATGGCAACCTACTGCGGGATAATCTTCTGCCCAGTCAGTCATGTCTTTTTCGAGACATGATCGCCCAAGCGTGTATCACGTATGGCACTTAACTGGCTGGTTTCCAAGCAAGGCTATAGGACCCAATCTGTCCACCTAGTAGAGATGGAGTAATTTGTGCGTAAGTGACTGAAACGAATTCGACTGGAATTCGAACTCGGCTCTCCGATTTCTCATTCCGAGCCGATATCCATCACGCGACAACACACGTCTATTTCTAGATATCATTCAGTCAGTTAAATGCCATACGTGATACCCACTTGTGCGATCATGTCTCGAAAGTGACATGACTGACTAGTTAGAATATTTTCCAGCAGTAGGTTACCATTACGTTGCGTAGACTGGTTACAAACCAAGGCTATAAAACCCAATCTATCCTATCCTGCTATTTAACCCATAGCTAGAGGGAGAAGAGATTGATTAATACCTTTCTCAATGCTATTTGCGCGTAAGTGAATGCAACGAATTCAACTGGAATTCGAATTCCGCTCTATCCACTGCACCTCAATGCACATCCTCAAACCTCTAAGATTTTTGGACATCAGTCAGTTATAGACCATACATGATATACGCTTAGGCGATCATGTCTCTAGTCATGACTGACTGGGCGGAGTAGGTTGCCATTACTTTATGCGGTAGACTGGTTGTCAGCCAAGGCTATAGAACCCAATCTGTCCAGTTATTTAACCCATATCTAGAAGTAAGAGACGGATTTTACCTTTCTGAAGGGTATTTGCGTAAGTAAAGTCAACGTACATTTTTGGATATACCATGCTGAAATCGGGTTGCATGTAAAATGTCAGTGCGTTTTATGTCGTCAAATACAGTAAAATATTAGCTAAGTACTGTTTTCTGCAAACGATTCCTTGTTTATAGGATAGTAAATTCTACTTCTCGACTTCACACGTTTTAATAAGAACTGGCTGAGACTTCAGACCTAACAGAAACGGCTAATACGTATGTTTACCTCGCAAACACAGGCACTGAACCAGTATTATTTTAATAATCGATTTAAGATTTTAAAATCCTCTAAAAATATCCTTTCTCAATTACATTGTCAAATCATTTGTTTAATATTTCAAGATGCCGCAAGTGTGCATTGCACTGAAAACAGATTCTGCGGGCGGATATCGAATTCTGTCTGACGCTATTTGTATTTTCTATGCGAATAAGTGCGAAGAATTATCTAAACAAAACCATCTCTTGTAACTGACCTTCTTCTTCTTCTTCTTCTATGTACCCTGTCCCTTCAGGACGTAGGCGATCATGGCTCTCCACGTCTCCCTATCCCTTGTGGCTCTTAGTATGTTTGCTCCTGTTGCTCCTGGCAACCCCCGTTCCGTCATCCACCTGATCAGTCCCTGTAAATATGTTATCCGCTGCCTTCCTCTGTCTCTCCTTCCTTCTATCTGTCCAGTCAGTATCAGGTTCTCTAGACTCTCCTTCCTCATTGCATGTCCCAGGAACTTCAGTTGTCTCTTCCTGATGCTCAGCATCAATTTCTTTTTTGTTGCCATTCTTTCTATCATGATAAATAACAGAAAAGAGAGTAAAACTGGCGGGTGTGTAATTCGACAGAGCGTCTCGCAACTACCTTACCTGTCCAGGGAGCAGCGGCAAAAAAGCGGATGTCGGCACGGTCAACCTTGAAAAGAAGCAATCACCTAATCTCTCTCTCTCTCTCTCTTTCTCTCTTTCCCTCTCTCGCTTATATATATATATATATATATATATATATATATATATATGTTCAAGTGGATAAGGAACAAAGAAAAAATTGACAACGTTCAAAACATTCATTTAAAACAGTGCTCGATATAAAATAGAGCGATGACTATTTATTATAAATTATAGTTTAGAACATGTACAAATTATTATCTACTACAATGCACAATGTCTCATCGGATAGTGTGAAAAGGGTAGCCATTTCCCACCCTACCCATCTGTCACACACAATTCGCCAAATATAAGAAAAAGAATTTCCATTTTCTTTTCACACTACCCGATGAGACGTTGTCCTTTCAATCTAGGAACAAAATGTACACTTCGTAGTAGATAATAATTGTTAAATCCACTAAACTATAACATATATATATATATATATATATATATATATATATATATATATATATATAGCATAATGATAATCCTCGTATACTGTCTTAATATGTATAGGAAAAACTACTAAAAAGTTGTAAGTTAAAAATGTATTTTTTTTATAGTATTTATTTATTTCTATTTGATATTTCAGACCATCCTCAGCCTTTCATCAGGAACAAATGATTTTTTAACAAATGATTTTGAAACAAATGATATATATATAAAAACTATATATATATATGTGTGTGTGTGGGGGTGTGGGTGTGCGTGTGTGTGTGTGTGTGTCGGTAGTGAAGCCCGTTTACAGATATTATATATATATAAACTATAATAGATAATATGTCAGATAATATATAATATATATATATATATAAATATATGTGTGTGTGTGTGTGTGTGTGCGTGTGTGTGTGTGTGTGTCTGTGTCGATAGTGAAGTGCGTTGTCAGACAATAGTTGATCGGTGAAACTCTGTATACGTAATCACTCGTGTTTACTAGAGCAAGCACTTGTATCAGATGTGATGACCTTATAATAAAAAGCAATTGTTTCTACTATTGGACAATGTCATCACTGACAAGGGGTGTAATAGATTATTTCAGGTAATTAAGGGAAAAAGATTTGTCTGTGTGTGCATCCACTCGGTTTCACTAAACTACTAAATGTATACCAGTGTCAATACAACACTGATTCTTCTTATACGAAAAAGGGCACGAAGATCTAGGAGAATGCTACTATTTGAATTTATTGGAATGGATTTAATTTAATTCAAAATATTTGTTTGAAATATGAATAAAATAAAAAAACAAAACAAAATAAAATACATTATTGCACTACAGCACGTGGTTTTTTGTTTAATGGTCAAAATTTGCGATAATCAATCGGGTGCTACACACTGATAAAAACAAAATTTTAAAAAAATTATTTCTTGTTTTATTAAATACAATTTAATATCCATGTTTGCATCAATATATTTGTTTCTGTCGAAGGTGGTTTTTGCAATACATCGAAATTTTGTGATTATGATTCAGGTTTCGAGCACTGAAACATACTTAAGTTAGTAAAAATAAATATTAGCACACACACACACACGATATATATATATATATATATATATATATATATATATATATATATATATATATATATATATGCAGAGAAGAGTTTCTTGTGGTTGAAATAGTTGTATAATTCGTTGCAGGCGCCTAGAAAAAAAAAACGCAATCACTGATTTTAAGGGCATGTAAGCCAATTGTGGCGCAGTGGATATCGGCTCGGAACGAGAAATCGGTGGAGCCGAGTTCGAAATCCAGTTGAATTCCTTGCATTCACATACGCGCAAATACCCTTGGGAAAGCTATTAATCCGTCTATTCTTTCCAGTTATGGGTCAAATAACAGGACAGATTGGGTTCTATAGCCTTGGTCGGCAACCAGTCTACCGCAGAAAGCAATGGCAACCTACTGCGGGATAATCTTCTGCCCAGTCAGTCATGTCTCTTTCGAGACATGATCGCCCAAGCGTGTATCACGTACGGCACTTAACCGAAGCCAACAATTTTTTTTCTGTTTGTTGTATTGGAACAACACAGTCTTCTTGCGTTCTATTTAGCTTTGTGTTGTGCTGAGGAAAATTTAGTCATTTATTGCAAATGCATCAGGCGGCTCGCAGACGATAAAGGAAAGAAACACAAACAAAAGCAAAACACTATATCGAAACTGCACACAAGCTGTCACGTTTCAAGTGGTGGATGCGTCCGGAGCTGGAGAACACGGACCAAGAATCAAAAAATAAAATAAAATATGACTTATATATTCTTTCAGTTTCTTTTTTTTTTTTTTTGTCATCTTCCGTTTTTCTCGTCTTTGTTTTCCTGTCTCTCCCCATCTCTGCCCCCCCCCCTACACTCTCTATCAGTGACGAGAGTTCAAAGTCTTATGTTAATTGAAAATGCATTTGCTACCTCTGACTCGATGACGTCAGGTGATATCATTTTAGCACACGATTATTGGTGCGACTACCATGTCAAACACTGGTGACAACTAGCAACCCTTTTTTCTACATGTGCGTCCGTACAACCGTAAATATGTTTACGCGTGTGTCCAACAATGAAGGTGCTTGATTGTGTGCATACTTCATCTTTTTCTTCTTGTTGAGTAAAATGAGTTTCTTTTTGTGATTACGACCGTTCATTTGTTTACGTTCGTCTACAACACATATTTACAATGTTTATGCTTGCACAAAAAAATATAGGGAAATTTAAGGTAGAAAGATTTCATTGCGCCAGAATTGTAAATCAAAAATTTGCTTTAAATAAAATTAGAATTATAAGTGCTTATTATTTTATTTAACAGAACTGGAATATGAAACAATGTAAAAAAAAACAAAAAACAAAAAAAAACTTGACTGTTCTATGTGCATAAAAATATACACACATACACACTACTTCTATCTATCTATCCTGGTCTTTTCATATCTATCTATCTATCTATCTATCTATCTATCTATCTATCTAACCTGGTCTTTTCATATCTATCTATCTATCTATCTATCTATCTATCTATCTATCTATCTATCTATCTATTTCAGTCTGTTCATATCTATCTATCTATCTA